>VDFB02158538.1:0-65755 GCA_007258455.2 Sequoia sempervirens | reverse complement strand
GAAAATGAGTCCTCAATGAGGTATGAAAAAACATCTTTGGTGATAGGTACACATCATTCTCACCTTTCCAAATCAGAATTTTTATAGTTAGTTTTGTTAGTTTTCAGATTCATCCTCTATAGCTTGTATATTGAATGAAATTAGGAAAATAGGTGCATTGTTATCAATTCATTTGGTACAAAGAAAATATCATTAAAAATTCACACATATGTGGTATATAACTATAAGCATCTTGGGATAAATGAATAAGAATCATGAATCAATTTTATCATCAATTCTAGTTTCATAGTTCATAATGCCATTAATGAAAGATAAAGGCTATAATAAATGCATGATAGTTAAAACTAGATCAAAATGGGGTTAGGTCACCCATTGCCACACAAAAAATGTCTCATTTTCAATGATTATTTTAGTGGAAAGTCTATACAAATTGAAAAATATTTCAAAATTGTGCCTTAAAATCATCAAAAAGGATGTACCAAAAGTGACACATTATTACCCTAAGTTTACAAAAATTTAATGTAGTCATTGTGAATTGCCACACTATACTATATTAGAATTTCATAATAGACCATTTTAAAATAGCACTCTATGTATGATTTACACTGAATTGGTCAAAATTTCTTATACCCATTTCAATTTTAGATCACACTCACCGTTGAAATTACATTCTAGTCTACTCTTTGAACAATATTTGTCATAAAATTATAATGTGTGCTTTTGTTTTAGATTTTAATTACCTAGCATCCACATTTACTATTATAAAATTTGGTTATATGCACCATTACAAATTCCTATAAGCTAAATTTAAGATCTTAATGACTACATTGGTCATTTGGGTCATTTTTGTTGAAAGTAGTTATCAAACTATTGAGTTTAAATGTAATATGATGATCAATTAAATAATTTAAATGTATATTTTTATATAAATGTTAGTTATATTCTAACATAAAAAAACAATATTTTTTTACTATGTGTTTAGATAAATCTTAATAATAATCATTTTCACTTATTAAATTTTAAAAATAGATTTCTTTTAATATTTTGAATCCAATCCTAGTGAGTATGTCCAGATAGATGGCCTTATGGGGTGTAATCTCAAAGCTTTGGTTGAAGTGAATCATGGTGGAACTAGATTTTATGTTGATTGGAGCAGTTAAACTCATCCTAGGTCAAGAATTTTTGGTGTCAGACAAGTGGTATAGGGTTGATTTAGACATTTCCTCATGATTTGTGGTGGCACTACTAGACTTGCACACTCTGAAGGCGAAGGTGGTCAAAATGGCTTGCAAGATTTTTATACTTGAAATTTTATTTGGGCTGGAGGTAGTGATGGATGTTGCCTCCTTAAATCTTGGTATATCCAGGCCCCATGACTTGGAGCATCTTTTTGTTTTGGGTGAGAAAGTAACCTTCTACCCCTTCATATTGGATATCAAAAGTGAGGTGTTGCACACACATAGAGAGCAAATGAAGGTGGCAATAAGCTTCCTAAAGAAAATTTTGCATGTTGAGCTAGTTCAAGACTTTGAATGGTTAGAAATTTTATCAATTATATATAGGAAGTTGGTAATGCATAGTCCTATTTATTTTGCATGGCCCACACTCTGCTCTTTTTGTCCATATAAGTATAGATGGTAATTTTATTTGATAGCAAGATTTTGAAGATACTTCTGGGTGGTTGGGAGTTTGGGTTCTAAAACTCCTAAAGACAAATTTAAATTTGGATGGATGTTTGAGCACCATAAATTTTGAGTAGTTGCCTTAGATTGCATGTTGGGGAGGAGGGGAGTAGTTTATAGATGTTTCTCTATTTTTGCCCTCGATGGGCTGTTGCTGCAATTAGTTTTTGTTTAGAATTTCAAGTTAAACTTTCTTGCTAGTGAGATAAACATTCTCCCCTAGCACAAATGCTCTAAACTTATAAGATTGTATTTCAGCTTTAAGATTAATATAAATAGTTTAGGCCTTTGGCCTTTAAATATATATATTGAATCCAATTATTTTCTTATTTTCCTTTATAATTGTTGATTTTGTACAAGTTCATAGAGGAGAATTAAATGTAATTGGGAAGCTCCCCATATATAAAAACAATACAAACAAACTTGTTTTGGAATTATTAGTATGACTTGTATTTTAAATTGTTTTTGATGGGTCAATATGCCATTTTGATATTTGATAATAATCTTTTGTTTGCTAAATTTCTGTATGTGCTTCTCAAAAATCTAACATAAATCTCTATGCATGTAAAAAATTTTTTATTTAGAATGTCTAATCATGATTATATCATACCTCCAGCTGTTGTTTAAGTTTAATTTTCTCTATAATAATTAAAATTTTGCTTTAAATAAATTATGAGGTATGATTTTTTCCACTACTTTTTTATATTATAATATATTTTAAAATATTTATTATATGAATATAAATATGACTATTTAAACTAATATTGATGTTATGAGGCCCTACGTGACGCACTTCCAAAACCTTGCATGGGTGTTGCGAATTGTCTCTGTCTGAAGATGCCAATGAATAAAAACATAAGGTAATGATTTGTTCTTGAAAGTACAAGCCCTCTTCTTCTAAGAATGGTCATGCCAGCAAATCAAAAGAGAGGACAAATTCGTGGTAGTTTTAGTGGAGAAAATTTAACGACACATGATGCATACATATCTCAATTGACAAAAAAATCTACAATTAAGAAAAAATTAAGTATTTCAATTTGTCGTTTACACGTTCATGGAAAACAATAAGACAGCACCATCAGTTACTGGAGCCAACGTTGCCCTTAAAATAGCATCTTTTCATGTTAAAAACCAGCTTTGCTTACGCCACAGGAGTGGCGATGGCCGCTCCCAAGCTAGAAAACTTTACATGGTTGCCTTACGCATATATGAACAAAAAAATTGAAGAGGATAAAGTTGAAAGCAATGTTTTTATATATGGATGCTTTAAGCTTTACACGCATACCTCAGAGGTGATTCAAAACGATGAAAAGAAGACCAAATTCAATGTAGCAGAGTATGTTATTGTTTATAATATATGGGTGCCATAATATATGAATGGGCACCCAGCAATTTATTGTCAGAAAATTTACCGTCAATAATTTATCGTATGACAAATCTATCTCAAGAAAAATTCACCACCAGCAATTCACCGACATTTCAAAGTCTTGAAAATATCTATTAAAAATATTAAAGCGATGGTGCGGCGAATTGCTGATGGTGAATTTTCCTTGTCATGAATTTGTCATGACAGTAAATTTTCTTGCTTGAATTGATAGGTGAATTTTCCTAAAATGATAGGACCATTTGATACTTCGTAGATCTTATATTTGTACCCTTGAGTTAAAGGCATCATAAAGGTAAAAGCTTTAAAGGACTGCTAATTTGGAGTTATTTTGTTACTATGCATTGATGAATCATGATCTATGTTCTCTATGCAGGGTGGTGGTGATAAAAATGGAGTTCTAGCAGTGCAGGCACTGAGGAACAGCATAATGGGATCCGCTTTGATGGCAACAACTTCAATTATGTTGGCTTGTGGACTGGCTGTTATGCTCAGCAGCACCCACAGTATAAAAAAGCCTCTCATTGGCACAGCCTTTGGCTCTCAAGGCGATTTCATATTGGCAATTAAATACTAGTTAATACTCATGTTTTTTGTCTTCTCTTTTATCTGCCATTCTCTGTCAATCTGCTGCAACCGTGAAGTCGGCTCTTTGATAGCGACTCCAGTTAGAAGACATGAATTGGCCAGCCTGTTTAGTACAGATTATGTCTCTGAGATATTGGAAAAGGGCTTCGCTTTCAATATAGTTGGTAATAGGCTCTTTTATGGTGGGTTTCCTTTGTTTTGCTGGGTTGTAGGGCCTCTGCCAGTTTTCCCTAGGATCAGCACTGCTAGTGCCTGTTCATTATTCTACAAATTTTGCTTCTTCTTTCTGTAATAGCTAACAGAAATAGAGATGTCGAAACAAGAAAGAAAGAAGAAAGTTCGAAATGATTTTGTTTGGTAAGATGACAGGCCTATCTATGGATTGATCACCACCTTGGGGAAGACTGCATGGATGTAATCGATTTTACCTTTGGTGGGCTCTTTTTATTAGGTAGACTACGTGAGATTACCATTTGCAATGCCAATTTAGTTCAATTCATTTCAACTACACTACATATTACTTAGAGGATGTCTAATTTAAGCCTTTGAGAAAGGATTATAAGTGTGAATTTCAGCCTGAGAGATTCTATAATAAAAGCCTCAAAACTTTCACCACCTGATTCTATCTCACTTAACTGGTACACTGTTAAAAGAATATAGGGATGAGTTTGAGTGAAAATTGTGATATTTATTTTTTTCAATATGATTTTAGATTATTAAGTGTAATTTAAAATATTGATATAAAAATTATAAATATAATTAAAAAATTATATTATAAAATATAAAAATATTATATTTTGACATAAAATACAAATATTTTAAACGTATTATTGAGATTAATTAATTAATGGATTAAATAAACATATGATTAATCTATATAATAGAGTTAAAGGTAAAATATCAAGATATTAAACATTAATTTAAAAAAGTAATTATCATGATTAAGGCACCTAGTTCTATGAATGGTGAAGAAGAATAACTCTAATAGTTTAGGTTGAAGTTCACTTTTCTTGGGATTAGATACGAATGATCTATGTTTATACTTCATCTTGAGAATTACAACAATCTACAAACTTGATGTTTGCTAAATCTATGCATTGTAGGATCATTCCTTCTTGTTATAGAAATGAACCTTTGTGCATAAGTGCTATATGTAAACTATGAAAGTGATTTTTCAAATAGTGAATTAAAGCACAATTGAACTCATCATGATCAATATTTTATCTATGATGACTATTAAGGACTAGTGATATTTAAGATTATCTTGGAAAAAGTGTTGAATCACAAGGTTTCTTTTCACCTATGTCAACCCACTTTATTAGACCAGCTTCATGGTCATTGAAATGATTGAAGATAACACTCTATAATCAATGTAGATGTTCTAGATGACTTCGATGCAAATTAGATTCCTTTTAGTGCTCTAAATCAAATTATTTCCATAGTCATTGCTCCTTGAAATGCTAGGATGGTTAAATGTTTTAAGATGATAAATGAATGCACATTGAATGCCTTTAAATATTAATACAAAGTAAGTAATAGTGTGAAATATGTACCAAGTTGGTTGATGACATGAATTGAATAAATGGGGATTAATACTTTTGGATTTAAAATTTTGAATATGAGGGCTAATTAAATGCATGGCATGAGATTGCACCCATATTTCAAGGGATTAACCCAAGATATGTCATGTGATTGACCCAAAACATGAAAGTGCTAAACTAAAGGTAATAAATGAATGCATGGGAGAAAGTACATGGATATGAATAATAAATGTATAATTAATAGGAATATGTAAAAAATAAAAAGGTAAAATAAGTGATCTAATATATGTAAATAGGGATGGATTAAGGATTGGGATATGATCCCAACTTTACAAAATATTATGTCATGTTGATGTGTAATTATATTAAGTTATTGAACATAAAAATAGATCCAATACCAAATGGGAATTGACATGTGTATGTAAATTTAACCATTATATTTCCCCCACTTTGAGGTGCATGTGAATCTTATTATGAACATATATCTTAAAGTAAATGAGTATTCACAAAAATGTATGCAAAGTATTTAGACATCAAAGGAAATCAAGATCCCTATAAATTAATGGAACCCAGTAGATCTCATCATATGTGCTCCTCCTTCAACATGAGTGCTCCATGCAAACCTAAAAAATTGAGGAACAATGTACAATGAGTATTTTATGTTACAAAAATAAAAATAAAAATGTATATGTTAAAGTTGAATTAACTATCATTGATCATGAGCCACCTATCCTCTACCTCTATGGTTTCTTTGTAACGCATACTGATCTTTCTAGTTCTAATCTAATCAAAACTATCATTGATCATGAAAGAGAGAGATAGGAGAGATTAGGGTTAGAAATATTTTAATTGTATGAAAAGTGATGTGGCGATGCTCCACCTAGAATGATAGATAAAGGATAACATCACATATCATGCACTATCATGTCATGCGAGCAAGATCCATCTAGATATAGTGATGAAGTGGCTATAATTGTCTACAATCTCAACATAGGAGCACTAATAGCATTATATGACACATTTTTATTGATTGCATCCATAAGATGCAAAGAACTAGAGAAGTGGGAAAATTAGTATATGAAATGTAAAATTAAGCTAATCATGCACACATACTTGGATCATGTTTTAATGATTAGTTTAATAAATACATCATCTATCAATGAAGTAAAATATCTTAAATAATATGCATGAGAAGAATATGGTTGGAGATTTATCAATGAATATAATTTGGCCCCCATTGAAGGAAAATAAATTATGGCGATGTGGTCGTCAATGAATAGAAATACTTTTATTAGTACATAAGCTATTAGGTTAGGAATAGGTTGTTATTGTGATATCTAGGAGCATGAGAATACACTAATTGTGGTGAGGCAATAATTCCCTCATGGTGACATGGATTCAAATAGTATGGGGAAGGTTAATGTTTCCCTAATGTGACTCCTAGTACATGATCAAAATGAAGAAAAGGTGTGAATTTTCCTTTCTACACAAGTATATCAATGGAGCTACGTGTAAAAATCAAGTTAATGATATAGTTACAAGGAAAGAAACACAAAATTAGTTATCATAAAAAAAAAATTTAGGTGGAGAAATAGTGATTTTCTAGGAGAAAAACCCCATACTTAAAAGAAACTTAATCTGTATTATTCAATAATAAAATTTGGTTATAATACACTTGCAAATTCTAAGACTTTACAAGAGTATCATCAACAATAGATTTGGAGCAATTATGGTAGCATAATAGTACCTAAAAAACTCATTATATAAGATCCATCTCAACAACCAATAAGTAGGAGAACAAATATATGAAACCATGAGCTAAAACCAACTAGAATTTAGGAACCAAATCCCTAGTCAAAATCCAATGCCCAAATCCACCTTGGTGAGTTTGTTGACTATACATGGTGTATTCCCTATACATGTCATAAGCTAATGATAATCCACTCACCAACTTAGGTGATCAATTTTGGCTCAATTATCTCCTTTCAAAGATGTCTTATGAACATAACATGCATCATAAGTTGGTCAACAAGTTCAACTTACTCACATAGATCTTTTAAATTTCATAAATGTTCTTACATATTCAATGTGGCAATACCAAATTTTGAAGATCATAAATTTTGACTAGGAATTGATTAATCTCTCAAATTTTAATTAAATATTTTGAAGAGATCCATGTCATTGTAATCTACTTGCTCTAATTAAGGCTTGTTTCAACATTTTTAGGGCCCAAATAAACCTTTAAAGCCCTAAAAAAAAAAATTTTTTGGTAGCCTTAAAATATATATTTTTTCTTTAGACTATGATACAAGGTTGAGAAAATTTTCCTAAAAATAAGGTCAAAAAAGAATTATAATGTATAATACTCCTAATATTATGATATGGATCTTAGAACATGATATGTGTGTGAGCATAATGATATAAGACATCATGTGAATGCATGTCGAAGTGATTGTCCTATCATGGGTAGGATGATTTGATGAGTCACGAAGAAATTAAATGAGAATAAGCAAGATCATAAGTGATGTATAACCACCCAATTATTAATGTAAGATTGAGTGGCTAGATAAACATGTAATAATAAAATAAGAAACCATGTTGATAGATTGAAATATAACTCATCATAGATAATATATGACTATGAAGATGCATGTGAAACTATTATTTTATTATGTTACTATTTAAAATGGTTTGTAATTAGTTTTATAATAAATGTTTAAGGAAAATGGTATAAAGAGAAGATCATTAAAAATGCACACATATGTGGCATATAACTATAAGAATCTTGGAATAAATAAATAAGAATCATGCTTCAATTTGATCATAAATTCTATTGTCATAGGTCATAATTTCATTAATGAAAGATAAAGGCAATAATAAATGCATGATAGTAAAAACTAGATCAAAATCAGGTTAGGTCAACCATTTCCACCAATAAATATGTCTAATTTTTAGTTATTATTTTAGTGGTAAATCTTTACAAATTGATAAAGATTTCAAAATTATGTAGTGATATATAGAGAGTGGTAGAGAGAGGGAAAAAGAGGGAGAGATAGAAAGATAAATATAGAAATAGGAAGTGATATATAGAGAGAGGTAGAGAGAGGGAGAGATATAGTGGTTGAAAGATATGGAGAGATAATTGGATAGAGGTATAAGGAGAGATGGAAGAAGAAATATGGAGAGATAGAGATAAAGAGGCAAAGAGATATAGATATAGAGTTATAGGAAGAGAGATAGGAATAGAGAGGAGAGAGATGGATGAATAGAGAGAGGGTGACATATCTAGATATATAAGCAGATAAATGAATATAGAGGTATAGATGAAGATAGAGTGAGAGGAAGAGAGACAAATAGATAGAGATAGAGAGAGGTACAGCGAGAGATAAATATAGAGAGAGATAAGGTGATAGAGAAGGAGAGATAGATATGAAAAGATACAAAGATATAGAGGATGAGGGCTCATGGGAGAGATAAAGTGATAGAGATATAAATATAAGGAGATATAGAGAGAGGAGAGAGAGAAAGATAAATAAAAAAATAAAGAGATGTAGAGATAGTTAAATAGAGATGGAGAAGGAGAAAAATAGGGGAAATAGAGAGAGGGAGAGATAAAGAGGGAGAGATAGATATATGGAAAGAGTAGGAGGGAGATGGAGATATATGGGAAGAGAAAGGAAGAGAGAGGTATATATAGAAAAATAGATAGGGGGATAGGGAGGGAGTTAAAGGGAGAGATGGGGAGATAGAGAGAGGGAGGGAGAGAAAGGGTGATAGGTAGAGGAGGATAGGTAGAGGAGAGAGAGAGAGAGAGAAGGGGGGGCCAGTAAGAGAGTGGAATATATACTAAAACAAAATAGGAGGACAGGGAGGAGAGGAGATGAGAGATGTAAGGAGAGATGGAGAGTAGGGGAAATGGGAAGAGAAAGATATGGATAGAAAGAGATGGAGAGAGGGAGTTCAAGAGATAAATAGAGATAAAATAGTAGGAGTGGAATGAGAGGAAGGAAGGAGAGAGGGATAGTGGAGGGATAAGGAATGTAAAATGGAGATGGAGAGAGAGAAATAGAGGACATGGAAATGGAGATGGAAGGAATGGAGAGAGAGGGGGAGAAAGAAGGTGGAAAAGATATTAACAAAGACAAAACATGAGACAGAGACAGATAGAGAGAGGCATAGAGACAAAAGATGGGGAACAGAGCAGAGACAGAGACAGAGGGAAGGACTAATAAAGAGTAGTACATGAGTGAGAGAGCCATGAAGAGAAAGATGGAGAGGAGGAAGAAAATAGAGAGGAGAGAGGGAGAAGTAGAGACATGGTGGAGGATAGGGAGAGGGAGAGAGGGGGTGAGAGGGAAGGGAGATGGAATGGGGAAAGATAGGGGAAGAGAGAGGCACAGTGGATGGACAAATGGGATGGAGGAAAGATAAAGATGAAGTTATTGATATATATATAGTATACATATATATATATATATATATATATATATATATATATATATATATATATATAGAGAGAGAGAGAGAGAGAGAGAGAGAGAGATGAAATGTGTGTGTGAGGGTGACGGAAAGAGATAAATTATAAGGCATATTTTTGCATTTTTTTTTTATAATATAATATATTTTAAAATATTTATTATATAGATATGACTATTTAAAAAAGAAAATAGTGATGTGATGAAGCCCAATACGTAGAGTGACTCGCACTTTCAAAACCTTGCATGAGTGTTGCGATTGCCTATGTCTAAAAATGTCAATGAATAAAATCACAAGGTAATTATTTGTTCTTGAAAGTAGAAAGCTTCTTCTAAGAATGGCCATGCCAACAAATCAAAAGAGAGGAAAAATTCGTGGTAGTTTTACTGGAGATAATTTAATGACCCATGATGCATACATATCTTAATTGACAAAAATATACAATTAAGAAAAAAATAAGTATTTCAATTTGTCGCTTACACGTTCGTGGAAATCAATAATACATCACCATCAGTTACTGGAACCAACGTTGCCCTTAGAATGGCATCTTCTCATGCTAAAAAGCCAGCTTTGCTTACGCCGCAGGAGTACAGGGCCTTTACTCCCAAGCTAGAAAGCTTTACATGGTTGCCTTACGCATATATGAATAAAAAATTTGAAGATAATAAAGTTCAACGTAATGTTTTTATATATAAATGCTCTTAGCTTTACACGCATGCTTTGAGAGGTGATTCAAAACGATGAAAAGAAGACCAAATTCAATGTACCAAAGTTGTGGTTGTTTATAATATATGAATGGCACGACCATTATACTTGGGGTGAAAAGTGCATCACAACTCAGCATCTATTACAAGCACTATAAACCATACACACCTATTAGAGTTTCAGAATCTCTATCACAGTGAAATCAAACTATGGAGTGCAGGAAATACTTCCTAGATCTCATATTTGTGCCCTTGGGTTTTCTGCTATCCATATTATACCATGCTTTCTTGTGGTATAGAGTTAAGAATCACCCTCTCAAGACTATGATTGGTGTCAACAGCATTGGAAGGAGGCTTTGGGTTAAAGGCATCATGAAGGTAAGAGTCACCCTCTCAAGACTGCTAATTCAGGCCACCTTTATAAGGAAAGGAAATATGGAAGGTTCAGAGCTTCAATTAATCGTTCAGGAAAAGTTCAGAATAAAAAGAGCAAGACAAAGGCTAGAAAAAATTTGAACATATTTTTTTCAAGAAAATATATGTAGTCAATAAATAAATTCATTTATGGTTATTAAGATTTAAGACAATAGAAGTAGAGAATATAAGCTGATTAAGGTTTGAGATAGGGTGGATTAAAGTTCACCCTTTCCCTTTAAAACTAATTTGTATTGGTGGGCATGAGTTTTTCACATGCAGTTTGTAAACATAAGTATGTGTGCTTTTGGATTTAACTCTGCAACTTCCTAGATCTCATATTTGTGCCCTTGGGTTTTCTGCTATCCATATTATACCATGCTTTCTTGTGGTATAGAGTTAAGAATCACCCTCTCAAGACTATGATTGGTGTCGACAGCATTGGAAGGAGGCTTTGGGTTAAAGGCATCATGAAGGTAAGAGTCACCCTCTCAAGACTGCTAATTCAAGCCACCTTTATAAGGAAAGGAAATATGGAAGGTTCAGAGCTTCAATTAATCGTTCAGGAAAAGTTCAGAATAAAAAGAGCAAGACAAAGGCTAGAAAAAAATTGAACATATATTTTTCAAGAAAATATATGTAGTCAATAAATAAATTCATTTATGGTTATTAAGATTTAAGACAATAGAAGTAGAGCATATAAGCTGATTAAGGTTTGAGATAGGGTGGATTAAAGTTCACCCTTTCCCTTTAAAACTAATTTGTATTGGTGGGCATGAGTTTTTCACATGCAGTTTGTAAACATAAGTATGTTTGCTTTTGGATTTAGCTCTGCAACTTTTCATTTTTCATTATTATTTCCTATTATACTTGCTTTTCATTGATCAAAACTCACCCCAGCTTCTTAAGATACAAGCATATAGCCAAGGAGGAAGATATAATACTCATTTTTCAATTTGTGGGTATTTTGTTACTATGAATTGATGAATCATGATGTCTTCTCTATGCAGGGTGGTGGTGATAAAAATGGAGTTCTAGCAGTGCAGACACTGAGGAACAGCATAATGGGATCCACCCTGATGGCAACAGCTTCAATTGTGTTGGCTTGTGGACTGGCTGCTATGATCAGCAGCTCTTACAGCATAAAAAGGCCTCTCAATGACACAGCCTTTGGCTCTCAAGGCAACTTCATATTGGCAATAAAATACTTGTTAATGCTCATGTTTTTTGTCTTCTCTTTTATCTGCCATTCTCTGGCAATCTGCTGCAAGTGTGAAGTCGGCTCTTTGATAGCGACCCCAGTAAGAAGACTTGAATTGGACAGCCTAATTAGTACAGATTATGTCTGCGAGATGTTAGAAAAAGGCTTCGCTTTCAATATAGTTGGTGACAGGGTCTTTTATGGTGCATTTCCTTTGTTTCTCTGGGTTGTAGGGCCTCTGCCAGTTTTCCTAGGATCAACATTGCTAGTGCCTGTTCTGTATTCTGCAGATTTTGCTGCTTCTTCTGTAATAGCTAATAGAAGTAGAGATGTCGAAACAAGAAGTAAAGAAGAAAGTTCGGAATAATTTTGTTTGGTAGGATGACAGACCTATCTATGGGCTCATCATCTTGGGGAAGATTGCATGGATGAAATGGATTTTATCTTTGGCAGTTTCTTTTATCAGGTAGATTAGGTGAGATTGCCATTTGCAATGTCAGTTTAGTTCAATTTGCGCTGAGGATGTCTAATTTAAATCTTTGAGAAAGGATTGTAAGTGTGAAAATCGGCATAAGAGACTAATAAAAGCCTCAAAACTTTCACCTCCTGATTGTATCTCACTTAACCAGTAAACTGTTAAGATAAATTTTAGGATAAACTCTCTAAAGAATATAGGGATGAGTTTGAGTTAAAACTATGTTTTCTTCATTGTTTAGATTAGATTATTAATTGTAATTTAAAATGTTGGTGTAAAAATCATATTTACAATTAAAAAATAATAATCTATATTATTATATTATAAAATAATATATTATTAAGTAAAATATTTTTTTGCAATGTGTTATCTAGATTGATTAATTAATGCATTAAAGAAACATACAATTAATCTAGATAATTGAATTATGGGTAAAATATTAAGATATTAAGTGTTAATTTAAAAAATAAATGTCATGGTTAATACATTTAGCTCTAGGAATGGTGGAGAAGAATAAATCTAACACAAGGTTGAAATTATCTTGTCTTGGGATTTAAAAAGAATGATCTATGCTTATGCTTCATCTTGAGAATTATAGCAATCTACAAACTTGATGTTTGCCAAATCTACACCTTGTAGGATCATTCATTCTTGCTATAGAAATGAACCTTTGTGTAGAAGTGATATATAACCTATGAAAGTGATTTTGCTAATGGTGGATTGAAGCATATTTAATTTTTTCATGACCTTTTCTCTATGATGACTATCAAGGACTAGTGATATTTTAAAATATCTTAGAAAAATTGTTGAAACACAAGGTTTATGTTCCCCTATGTCAACCCCCTTGATAATACTAGCTCCGTGGTTATGGAAATGATTGAAGAGAATACTATATAAATCAATGGAGAATTTCTAGAAAACTTTGATGCAAATTAGATTCCTTTTATTGCTCCAAATAAAAATATTTTTTCAATGAATGTTCCTTGAAGTGCTAGTGCTAGAATGATAATTTTTTTTAAGATGATAAATGAATGCACTTTGAGTGAATTTAAATAGTAAGAAAAAGTATGTGATTGTGTAAGTATATACCAAGTTGGCTGATGGTAGGAACTAAATAGATGGGAATCAATAAATTTGAATTTAAAATTTTGAATATGATGACCAATTTTGAAAGGCATGACATTCCACCCACATGTCATTAGATTGACCCAAGACATGAAAGTGCTAAAATCAAGGTAGCAAGTGAATATATGGGAGAAAATACATGGATAGGAATAATGAATATATATTGTATAGGAATATGTGCAAAGATAAGAAGGTTCATAAGTGATCTAATACATGTAAATAGGGATGGGTGAACTTGGATGGGGTATGAGCCCAATTTTATAAAAGATTATTCCATGTTGATTCATAATTATATTAAGTTATTCCATCAAAATGGACCCAAAAAATAAATAGGAATCAACATGAGTATGGAAAATTTTTATCATTACATTTATCCCCCACTTTGAGGTGCATGCAAATCTTATCATAAATTTATATATTAAAGTAAATGAGAAATCACAAACATGGATGGAAAGAAAGAATTTAGATGTCAAAGGATATCAAAATCCATGTAAAGTAATGAACCCCTCTAAATATCATTATGTGTTTGCCTCCTTCAACATGAGTGCTCCATGCAAACCTTTGAAAATGAGAAACAATGTGCAATGAGTATTTTATATCACAAAATCAAAGATAAAGGTATATATTTTAAGTTGAATTAACTATCAATGATCATGAGAGAGAGAGGGGAGAGTAGGGTTAGAAATATTTTTATTGTATGGAAAGTGGTGTGGTGATGTTCCACCTAACATAATAGTGATAGGATGACATGATATATCATGCACTATCATGTTATGTGATCAATATCTATCTAGATATAATGGAAAGTCTTTATGTTAGAATCTATAACTATCTACAATCTCAACATATGAGTAATAATGACATGAAATACCCAATTTTATTGGTTGCATCCATAGAATGTAAGGAACTAGAGGAGAGGGAAAAGTAGTACATGAAATGAAAAACTAATCTAATCATGTACACATGCATGTATAATTTTAAATGATTAATTTAATAAATACATCATATAAATATCAAGTAAAGTATCTCTAATGGTAAGCATGTTGAGCACATGGGTTAGAGATAACTATCAATAACTATATTTTTTCCATTTTAGGAAAATAAAATATGGTGATGTGGCCTTCAATGGCTAGAAACACATGTGTTAGTACATAAGATATTAGGCTAGGAATATGTTCTTATTGTGGTATCTAAAAACATGATCATACAATGATTGAGGTAAGGAATAAGTCCCTCATAGTAACATGGATTCATATAGCATGGGAAGGGTTAATGTTCCCCTAGTGTGAGTCTTAGTACATGATTTAAAGGAAGCAAAGATGTAGATTACACTGGCTAAAATAGTATATCAAAGGAGCTATGTGCAAAAAATAAATCAATCATATAGTTGCAAGGAAATAAATACACAAGTAGTATATCATGAAAGGGAAAGAAATACATAAAAGATGTCTTGCTGGGATGGAAACAAAACTCAATAGAAAATAACATAAATATGGCAACGGGCAGGAAACAAAGTGGGGCAGGAAGTATGAATTCATCTATAGGCAATGGTGAGGAAGACTCAAACTTAGATGGGGATATAGATGATTTTTTTCCTTTGTTTGATTATTTTGTTGATTCACAACCTGGATGGATAAAATTGGGTGCCGATGGAGGGGTTCTTTGTGGCCTTATGAGTGCTCTGGTGTACCTCCCAAGCCCTTGCTTTGGTCTAAGTTGTGGTAGAATGATTTTGTTGAAGGGTGTTGCTCTGTTGTCCAATTTAGATGGCATTGGTGAGGTTGATTTTGAGGTCTTGTTGGGGCTCCTTCTATAGATGTAGTTGAATGTGAGATTTGAATAAAATAAGTGTACTTCTACTTCATATAGATAAAAAATATGTGAAACCAAAATAAATTAAATAAAACTATTATGAAACCTAGTGTATTTTGAGATATGAAGTCTTTGTGTCCCCCTTAAATATTTAATTTTTTTTATATATTTAGTTTGATTATATTAACCAATAATACCACTTTTATCAAATTTATTGGAACGAGAAAAATCATTACAACATAGGACAAAAAAATAGCTTTTGTTCTAAGTGCTCTAGGAACCCTAGTACTAGATTCAATTGAATGTTTTCCACCACTACCTTCATCATTGGGAACCTATGGGACTTTGGTTGGTGATGGCTTTGTTCTTGGATTTTACTCATGCAATTTGAATGGTGTTTCTTATAATACAATGGTCATGATTGGTTGTGACATGACTCTAGGCTCATCTCCTTCAACTAAAATAGCCTCTCTTGATGTGGTTCCTTTTTTAAGGTACCCCCAAATGAAATTTGTGAGAAGAAGAATTTTGGTTTGGATTAGGGGCAATTTGTTGTATTTTCTAGGTTGGAGGTCCCTATTGTAGACCCTATGCATTGCAAGAAGCCTGTATCATGTTTAGAGTCCTCTCCTATCCTCATTTATGGAATTGGTATGCTTTAAAATACATTTTCTTTTACTACTATTGGCTTAATATACACATTTAATCAATTATTACCCCTACTTCTTGACTTTCATCAATGGGTGTTAGAATCCTAGAGGCCTCTCACATAGTATATAATTGAGCTATATCCAAGTTATGCTAGGGTTTTTCATTGTGAATTTTCAATTTATTGTGGATAAGGAGGAAATCTTGGATGGTAATTTATTCACATGAGGTTACCATTCCCTCCAGCTCAAGCCCTACTTCCCTTCATTCAACCCTATTTCTAAACCCCTCAATAACATGCTTTTCTAGGTTAGATTACTTAATCTCCCTCTCCATTTTTGGATTCTCTCCTTTCTTGAAGATATTGACAACATGATTGGTCGTTTTCTTAGGATTGATGTTGCTTCTTCAAATTTTAGCCACACCACCTTTACTTGTGTCTTGATTAACAATGTTATTTCTATGGTTCTCCTTGGGGATATCATCCTTATTGTGAAAGATAGGCCCTAGACTTAACTACTCAATTATGATGGTCTTCCCTTTCATTGTAGAATATGGTTTTCTACTAGCCACCTTTCTTTGATTGCCCATGCTCTCATAGTAGGTTAGAAGATGTTTTGCTAAAAAAGGCATCTTAGGTCTAATATCTAGATCACTAAAATCAATCCTTTTCCAATAAACATTAGAATCCAAATCAGAAAGGATATGAGATTGTCTTGCAACCTAAGAGGTGAGTCAATCAACCTTGGATATAGAATATAAATGATTTAGGAATTGATTGAATTTAATGTGGATTAATTTAATTAATTTGACTACAAGACTTGATCTGAAAATGTAACTTTTATGCACTAATAAAAATGAGAAACCAAAATCTAAAAGTAGATCTAGGAAGGGAAAAGTACTATTCACTTGGTATTCAAATTTGAGCCTAATTTTCTTGGTCAAGGGTGCAAGGACACCCTTGTCTAGCTTTATTTTTCTCAAATTTGAACTTATAGATCTATAGGTCTCCGTCTACCTTTTGTGTTCCTAATTTGTAATCTATCTTCAGATCTGAACTTGAACAAATCTAGAAAAAGAGAGGAAAGAGGGTGGTTATATAGGAATTTTCCTCAGTCAAAGCCCTATTTTGGTATTTCTACCTCCATAAATAGCCAATGGACTGATTGATAAAATTTGTGTGCTCTCAACCTTAAGTGTATCTAAGGTTGTAATGAGCTAAAATGCATAAAATCATACTCAAGTGTGTTAGAGAAGGATTCCTAAATGATAATAAGGAGATCAACCCAAGAGAAAGTCAAATGCCTTTAGGAAAATGTAAGATATAACAATATCTTGCTTGGGGCATCAAGTAGGTTGAAGCTTGAAGATGCAAACACTTTGAAAACAAGTCATTAGGTTGTAGAAAATGGCCAAAAGCACTCTCCAAACCTAGATTCCATCATGTTTTTCTGTAGGAATCAAACTCCAATAATTGTAGAAATCTTGAATAAATCTTGAAAATATTATTGAAAATATGCAAATTTAAATGTATTTTGATAGAGCATAATTTCTTCAATACTCTTCTTCTTTTTGAAATATTGATTCATGTTTATATAGTGGACTTTACAATAAATCAAGCTTTAGGAGAGCTTAATTAAATTTAAATTTTTGGGATTAAATTACCACCAAGGCCTAAATTTAAAAATACATCTCTGAAATTAAAAACCAACAAACATGGGAAACCAAATTAGTTGGGAAAGAAAATTAGTTGGTCTAGGGTGTAGGGTGCCTTAAACTAGCTTTGTCACACTCAACAAAGATTTCATACAAATGTTTAGGGTCTACTGAAATTAGGACTTTTCTATGGTTAGGGAAGTTGTAAAAAATATTTTGATGATGTTTAATCGATATGATTTCTTTCAAGGGAGTGTAGAAACATTCTCTCGAGTTGATAGAAAATTTTAGGGCTTGGGGAATTTCTAAATGCATTGATGGAAAGGTCACTCAAGTCAATTCTAAATACAACATGAAATTATACTTTCACCTAAAAGGGAGTACAATTTTTGATACTATAGAAGATTTAACTACTTGGTGGTAGAATTCTAATCCTAAACACTTGAGTGTTGGTAATTTTGTAACAACCCTGGTGTTCTTCACAGTAAAATTTCCCATGTTTTCACCTCAAGTGAATCAAACAAGATGTCATGACATAGCAATTAAAAAAAATTCTTCCAATATTGTAAATTACACGCATAATTGAAATGACACTAATTCCATTTTTTCATTGCATTCCAAAGTAAATTACAATTCTTCTCAAAGCATAGATATCATATTGGGCAAAGATGTCAACAATATACAATAAGGATTTCATTCCAATATAATAATTTCATGAATTACAATATTCCAAGAATGTACACAATTACAAACATAGCTCCACCGAGCTTTGGAGCATAAGTTATAGATGGTCTAGGAATTCTCCTTTCAAAACCTTGGTCTTTTGTCACTTGCTAAGGAGGATAAGCATCAATCAAGTACTTTTTTTCCAATGGAAAACTCATATGCAGTCCCCCACACATCTATCATCGAAAAAGTTATTGGTTGGGTAACCCCATATGACATACCACCCTAAGCTTAGTGTTGTATCAAACGTGACTAGGATTTATAACCTACACTAGGTAGCCGTCATGCATTTAAGTAGACATAGTGAAATGACAATGGATTCTTGGCTTCACACTAACTAAAGTGGATAATTCAAACATTCCCACTACTTTGGCCAAAATGTTCTCACTCAGTATAATCAAGTGATAGTCTACAATTCACCTACACTATGGCAAGCTAATTTTGACCTAAGGCCATTATATCTTTGCTCAGGAGATCCCTCTCCATGGGCAAGCTACTCTCCAAGATAACCTATCTCTTTAACACAACCTAAGGAAACACAACTCATAAATAAAAGTACTAGTTACCTCCCTTCACTGGACAACAATCCCAAGAGCAACCTACTAGTTCCTTTCCTTCACTAGATAACAATCCTAGGAGTAACCTACTAGCTATCTAGCATAAACATTTTATCTAGCTATAAGTTATCCTTAAGCTTTTCTATGTTTGATCATATAATAACAATAACCATACAAACAATCTCTCTTACCTATGTCTAATCATATCTAGTATAATATTAACACCTATGACAAACATCCCTCTTATCATAAAGTAAAATACAAACATAATGCATGGCCTCAATTGAAGATTTATCATAATAATAGAGGACTCCATTTGAGAGTATCACCTCTTTGACCAAGAGGGTTTAATCTGTGAGTCTACTCTTATCAATACAATAACTTTGTATTAAAGTGTGCTTTGACACTAATCAAGTAGTATGTCTAACTCACTAGGTTTCACTAAACCTCTCAACCCAGGAGTATCCTGCAAGCTATCTATTAAAATCAAATAACTAGCTATGAGAAACCCATGTTCAAACATATATAGTATAGTTAAATACCTATGCCAAATAGTCTCTCCTATCATGGAGTAAATACAAACAATGCACAAAGAAAGTAAATAGTTTCTAATTCTCTTTCAAAGTAAACAATACTTTTCTCTACATGCAAGTATCAACAAGGCTTTAAGACTAGTTTAATCAATCAAGACTTAGCTCATTCAAAAATAGAATAAAAAAAGTAGAAAATCCTCATGCCTATGTTTTAGCTTCTCAATTTGACTGGCTGCAGTCACAACACCTTTAGAATAACAACTATCCCTGATTCTCCAACAAAGTCTCACAAAACTAAATTCACATGTTGGGAAAATGCTTCTTCTCAAAAGACAATAAAACTCTCTTAATACTCAAGGTTCTCTCTCACTGGTTTGACAAAATAAAACAGATAGAAAAGCACAGTAAAATGTAGATTTTTTCCACCAAAAATAGCTCATAGAAGAGAAATAATGAGGTGTCCCAAACAAAGAACTCTTGCTACTATTTATACAGCAAGCAAGCAACTATACTATTTATAGTTTAGGCATGATATTGACAGCAACAAACATGCATAGCAACACCACTAACACAACCTTAAAAGGTGGAAGATAAGTAAGTAAAGACTTAGCTTGATTACCGATCGACCCACTTATTGACATCAATTATAGAATAAATCAACTCTCTATGTGATAGAATTCGATTGCAGACTTCTATAATAAGTAGAATACAAAGGTGGCACAATTTTACTATTAGGAGAAATAGTCAATAACCAAAGCATGCCACCCATAATGGAATTGACTTATTTCATGCTGCTCAGTATAGACTCATAAACTTAATTGATTAGACAATGTCATCGATTGTTTAAAGTATTCAATAGCTATTTGATTTGTTATAGCAATTCATGGTGATGTTGTTTGACCAAGTCCAAGATGAATAAAGGCATCAACCTCTCCCATATCAACTTAAATGTTAAAGTAGTTTATAGGTTTAAGAATGATATCAAAGACATAAATATCAGCCCATGAATACAATCGTATTCACTTCAAAGTTTTAGCCATTTAAGCCGCCCATGATTATCGACTTCTAAGCCAATATGTTTAGCATTAAAATCAATTGCTATTTATTGTTTGAAATAGTCAATTTCAAAGTAAATGATGTTTAAATAAAATCACCACGTATACATACATACATACATATATACATACATACATATATATATAGATGTATGTATATGTTAACATATATATTTATTTTATCATAAAGCAATAAAGCATGTATATATAATCGACATACAAAAGAGTATATCAACTTAGCAATCGCATTGTCATATTGACATTTCGATTGTGTATACATATTTATATATATTATATATATTATATATATGCCGTTATATACATGTATGTGTACATGTATCAATATATTCACATGGGAATATCCATTTGCTACCACACACATATATGGATATATGTACATACATTATATATAATAAGAATATATTCGACATATAGATGAATACAAGCAAGTCATAGTCACATAATAATAATATATTATATATCTATATATATATATGTATACACACCCCTCTATTAACCATTTACGCTTACGTGTGTATTCATATATGTATATATATATGTATATATATATGTATATATATATATGTATATATATATATATATATATATATATGTATATATATATATATAATCTATCAACACGATAGTCAATCATCTACTCAATATCTAAATAATTGAACATCCTATGTGACTATGAAATCATATCACTTGTTTGTAAATATATATGCATATATCCTATTACACAATCAACCGCACAAACAAGCACAGTAGGGTAAGGAAGGACTCACAAGCTCAAATAGATAAACATCATCCAAGCATGCATTCAATAGTAATCAAGACCCTTACTAATGCAGACACATTACACTAAGCATGACTTACCTACTTCTCAATGATAACCCGACTCATTTATTCTATTGTGGTGTGTGTAAGATTAGATAGGTTACATTACTAGTTACCTGACCAAGACCTTCTCTTGAGTGATACTTCCCCTCCATCTAGAGGAATGAACATATACCTACATCCACATTCTCAAAACATGCCCAAGGTAGTCAACTATTCAACAAAATATGCATTACACATAATATATCTCCATAGTTAGAACATTAGTTCAATGACCATCCAATAACATAAATGCATTCCTTCATATACTATAAACTGAGATGACATTCATCCATAAAGCAGTGATAAAAAAGTGCACACACCATTTATTCACCTACTGAATTCACATTACATTCATATTTTACCCTATATAGTAATAGTAAGTAGTAGTTACACAATTTGGGGTGTAACAAAAAATTTTGACTCTAAGGATTGTGGATCCCCTATGGATTCTCTAGGTCTTAATGAAATTTCTTAGGGTTTGGTTGGTGTAGTTTCATTACATTCTTCATTTCCAATAATATAGAGAGGGTATTCCTTCATATTTATGATTGTAGACAAATTTTCTAAGATGAAAAGTTTCATTCCATATAAGAAAAATAATGATATGGTACATGTAGTTAACATATTTTTCGAGAAATTTGTAAGGTTGCATGGTTTACCAAGGAGTATAGTCTTAGATAGGGATATAAAATTTATTGGTTACTTTTAGAGGACATTGTGGAAGATGATGTAGATAGATGTGAGTTTAGTTTTAAATATCACTCACAAACTAATGGAAAGATATAAGTTAGAAATGTAGTTTTGGGTAATCATTTGAGACATTTAGCTAGAGAAAAGCTAAGAAATTGGGACATGGTCCTACCACATGAAGAGTTTGCAGAAAATAATTCAATGAATTAGAGTATAAGAACACAATTTGAAATTGTATATGGCCATAGTCCAAAGATGTATCGAAATTGAGAGATATCAATATAGAAGGAAAGAGGAGTGCCAAGGTGGAAGAATATGTAGAACATGTGTAGGAAGTATGTATAGACATGAGAAGTCATTTGGAGAAAATAAATAGTTAATACAAGGAGAAAACAGATGAAACAAGAAGATATGAAGAGTTTGTGATTTGAGAAATGATGGTATTTTTAGGAAGGAAAGATTTCCACTA
Organism: Sequoia sempervirens; assembly: GCA_007258455.2. Lineage (NCBI taxonomy): Eukaryota > Viridiplantae > Streptophyta > Pinopsida > Cupressales > Cupressaceae > Sequoia > Sequoia sempervirens. The sequence goes on along the minus strand of VDFB02158538.1, from coordinate 43,137 downwards.
GAAACATATAACAATCTAAAAATGAAGAATTTTGGTCCTTATAAAATTGTAAAAATGTTTGATTTAAAAAATATACATGAAATAAAATCAAGAAATAGAATCAAGAAATACTTAAATATATGAGCAGTGTTTAACATTGTCAATTTACATTAATATCATGAAATAGAATCAAGAAATATTGACACAAAATTACAAAGAAAAAATAAATGCTGAAAAACAATTAGACAGTGAAATTTGGAGAGGCACTAACAAGACGTGGTATGAGAAGTATTTAATAAAGTGGGAAGGAAGACATGAAGAGGACTTATCTTGCATTGCAATGGCTGAGACCCAATACGTAGAGTGACTCGCACCTGCAAAACCTTGGGTGGTGTTGGAAAATTGTCATGACTAAAGATGTCAATGAATAAAATCATAAGGTAATGATTTCTACTTGAAAGTAGAAGGCTTCTTATTCTAAGAATGGTCATGTCAGCAAGTCAAAAGAGGGAAGATATATTCGTGATAGTTTTACTGGAGAAAATTTCATAACCCATGATGCATACATATCTCAACCGACAAAATATACAACTAAGAAAAATTAAGACATCACCGTGAAGGAGACAGTTACCAACGTTGCCCTTAAAATGGCATATTTTCATGCTAAAAAACCAGCTTTGGTTACGTCATGGCCACTCCCAACTTAAGAGCAATCCCTTGGGAAAACATTACATGGTTGTCTTACATAACAAATTAATGTTTTTATATATGTAAATGCTCTACGCTTTTCCCGCATGCCTTGAGAGGTGATTCAAAACGATGGAAAGAAGACCAAATTCAATGTACCAGAGTATGTTATTGTTTATAATATATGAATGGTACGACCATTTGATTTACTTGAGGTGAAAAGTGCATCACAACTCAGCATCTATTACAAGCACTATTACCATAGATATGCCAACTAACGGTTTCAGAATCTCATCTCAGTGAAACCAAATTATGGAGTGCAGGAAATACTTCTAGATCTTATACTTGTGCCCTCAGGTTTTCTGCTATCCATCTGCTTTTTTGTGGTATAGAGTTAAGAATCACCCTCTCAAGACTGTGATTGGTATCAACAACATTGGAAGGAACCTTTGGATTAAAGGCATCATGAAGGTAAAAATCGCCCTCTCAAGACTGCTAATTCAAGCAACATTCATAAGAAAAGCAAATATGGAAAGTTCAGAGAGCTTCAGTTATTCATTCAGGAAAAGTTCAGAATATTTTTCAAGCAAATATATGTAGTCAATAAGTAAATTCATTTATAAGGATTATGATTTAGTACAATACAAGTAGAGCATATACGCTGATTAGGGTTTGAGATAGAGTGGATTAAAGTTCACCCTTTCTCTTTCAAACTAGTTTTTATAGGTGGGTATGAGTTTTTCAGTTTGTAAAATAAGGATGAATGCTTTTGGATTCATTAATATTTTCTATAATACTTAGTTTTATTGATCAGAACTCACCCCAGCTTCTTAAAACATGAACATATCCAAGGAGGAACAGATAATATTTAATTTTCAATTTGTGGGTATTTTGTTACTATGAATTGATGAATCATGATCTGTGTCCTCTATGCAGAGTGGTGGTGATACAAATGGAGTTCTAGCATTGCAGACACTGAGGAACAGCATAATGGGATCTGCCCTGATGGCAACAGCTTTAATTACGTTGGCTTGTGGACTGGCTGCTGTCATTAGCAGCACTTACAGTATAAAAAAGCCTCTCAATGACACAACCTTTGGTTCTCAAGGCGAGTTCATATTGGCAAAAAAATACTTGTTAATACTCATGTTTTTTTCTTCTTTTTTCTCTGCCATTCTCTGTCAATCTGCTGCAAGTGTGAAGTCGGCTCTTTAATAGCGACTCCAGTCAGAAGAGACGAATTGCCCAGGCTGATTAGTACAGATTATATCTGTGAGATGTTGGAAAAAGGCTTCGCTTTCAATATAGTTGGTAATAGGGTCTTTTACGGTGGATTTCCTTTGTTTCTCTGGGTTGTAGGGCCTCTGCCAGTTTTCGTAGGATCAGCACCGCTAGTGCCTGTTCTGTATTCTACAGATTTTGCTTCTTCTGTAATAGCTAATAGAAATAGAGATGTTGAAACAAGAAAGAAAGAAGTTCGGAATAAATTTGTTTGGTAGGATGACAGAACCATCGACGGGTTCACCACCTTGGGGAAGATTGCATGGATGTAATGGATTTTATCTTTGGTAGGATCTTTTATCAGATAGACTAGGTGAGATTGCCATTTCTAAGGTAGAGATGAGATTTCTATTTGTGAGGTAGAGGTGAGGCCCTTTACATTTTGCACTGTCAATTTAGTTCAACGGCACTACCTTAGAGGATGTCTAGTTTATACGAGTCCAACAATAGGTTGTCATAATTTAAGTCTATCTTTGATGAATAGGCAGTTATCTATATTAATTATAAAGATAATAATACATTTTCACAAAAAAAGGTGGGTGGTTAAAAGGTTAGAAAGTCAGACTCACATGGGTTGAGCCCAAAAAGCAATAAACATTACAAACATGAAAATAAAATGGCCTTCATGCAACCAAAGCAGTGCTAGTAGGGGGCGGAGGGTCCCTGCCATCTGGTCTTTCCCTATACATCAGTAGGGTTTGGAGTGACGTCCGGAGGACCCTAGCCATCATCATCTTCTTTTTTTCTTATGAGTGAGACTGCCAAGTCCAAACACGGGAACCATTTCGCAGTATCTGACCAACTAGAGCCGCTACCAAGAGTAGTATCAGAGGGCCACCCAAAAGTGCCACTTCCACCCGCGTCACCCCTCTAGAGGTCCACCCCTGGTCAGCCTATGGAGGAGGAGAATACAACCACCGAGGAGGGTGGGAGCCACAACGGGGAGGATTTTGAGAGTGGGGGCAAGCAGAGCCACTCCGCCACCGCCCTCATGGGGGTGACAGACCATGGGAGGAGGTAGGCGAAGAGGGCACCCAAGCCACAATGCAAGGGGCATTGAGTTGATCTTTGAGAAAGGATTGTAAGTGTGAATATCAACTTTAAGAGACTTTATAATAAAAGCCTCAAAACTTTCAGCACATCATTTTTTATCTCAATTAACCAGTGAAATGTTAAGATAAACTCCCTAAGGAATATAGGGATGAGCTTGAGTTTCAATTGTAATATTTAATTTTTGATTTGTTCAATTTTATTCTATCTTAGTAAGATTAATGTAAAATAATGTAGAAGTTACATATATAATTCAAATAATAATAATTTATATTATAAAATATAAAAAATGTTATTTTATAAAGTAAATTAACTTTTCCTTAAGTGTGTTATCTAGATGAATTAATTAATGTATTCAATAAACATATAATCAATTTAGATAATCAAATTAAGGTTAAAATATACAAATATTAAATGTTAATTTAAAAAAGTAAATGTCATAATTAAGGCACTTAACTCTAGGAATGGTATGCGTGATATTTATATTATTTATGTTTAAGTTTTTGTAATTGTTAAAGATCTATAAAGTTTTGCATTTTTCTCCTCTCAAGATTAGTGTAGGAAGTTGTTCCGCTACCTTAGCTTCTTCACAAGTGGTATTAGAGCCTAATCACCTTTGGTTTCAGTCATGGGTTGTTGAGTTTTTTGAACTAATTTAGGCTTGAGTGGGAGCTTGGGCAAAAGACTCTTTGCGATCTTGTTGCAGGAATTTTCAGATGGCAAGTTCATCGGGAGAATAGAGGTGGAGAAATTTTTTGTAAATAATTTTGAGATGTGGAAGTTAAAGATGGAGGATTTGTTGATTGATCAAGATCTGTGGGATGTTATTGATGAGAATATTTCAAGGCCTTTAGATCCTACTTAGGCTGCTCAATATGATGTTATGGACCATAAAGCCAAGGGTTTAATTAGTTTCTACTTGGCAGACTCTGTTTTAATCAATGTCCATGAAGAGGCCTCTACATAGAAACTATGGAAAAAGCTTGGTGAGAGGTATCAATCCAAATCTTTGGTGAACAAGATTTTCTTGAGGAAAAATTGTATTACTTGATAATATAAGAGGGTTGAAAAATCATAGACCACCTAGAAACATTCAATATGTTGGTGGCTTAGTTCGAATTAGTTGGTGTCAAAATGGATGAGGAGAAATGTTAGATCTTGATTTGTTCTTTGCCTGATTCATGGGATTCTCTTGTTATGGATATTGGGAGTACTTCTATTATTTTGAAGACTAGAGATGTGGTGGGTTCTTTGCTTTGTGAAGAGATGAGGAGAAAGGTATCCATCACCGCCAAGGAGACCCTAAATGTTTGTGGAAGACCTAAGGAAAAATGCAAGAAGAATGAGAAGCACACAACAAATCTAAGTCTAGGGGGAGATCTAAATCTCTTGGAAATTCCAAAGTTATTTGCTAGAACTATGGTAAGTGTGGACATGTTCGTAAGGACTCAAAAGAAGAAAAGAAGATGAAAAAGAAGAAATTCGATTATGATTCTAAGTTTGAGAAGGAAGATGGTGATGCACTCATTACAACTTTGACAACTCGTGCAGGTAATGATGCATGGTTAATTTACTCAGGTGCATCCTTCCATATGACCTTTAACAAAAACTAGTTTTCTAGATATGAAGAATTTGATGGAGGTAAGGTGTACTTGAGTGATGATTCTCATTTAGAAATTGTTGGTCATGGTAAAGTTAAAATTATGTTTCCCGATGGTAGAATGAAAAGGATTAATGGTGTGTTGCATATCCTTGGTTTAGCATGAAATTTATTATCTATGAGCAAACTTATAGATGCAGGTGTGTAGGTAGTATTTTCTGATGCAACATGTAAGATAGTTATAGGTGCTATGGTGATTGCTAGAGGTGTCAGATAAGACACATTGTATAAGGTTGATGCATGCACTGTTGAGTGCAATAGTACTTCTATGAAAAGAAAATTTATGGAAGAAGTGAGGGTTTCACCTTCAGCAGATGGTCATGGATTTTGGGTACCCAAGGGTGCTCTTTCTTCTGAATCAAAATTTTCTACAGAGAAAACTATGTTATGGCACCAAGGACTTGGCCACATTAGAGAAAAGGGTCTAAGGACCTTGAAAAATAAAAACCTTGTTGAAGGCTTGTCTGATTGTAATCTTGAAATTTGGTTTCTTGTGGTGTATTGGGTCCTATTCATTCTAATGTGTTTGGTCTTGTAGATGTTCCTTTGATTGGTAAATCCACATATTTTGTTTCATTTATTGATTATTATAGTAGAATGACATGGGTATATTTTCTAAAGAGTAAATCTGAAGTTTTTAGTTGATTTAAATAATCTAAAGCAATGGTTGAGTTGGAGAATGGAAAGAAAATAAAATGTTGAAGGACTGATAATGGTGGTAATTTTTTCTCTAATGATTCTAATAGATTCTGTAAAGATTGTGGTATTCATAGAGAAAAGAAAACTCTATATTCTCCACAACAGAATGGAGTTGCAGAAAGAATGAACAGGATACTGATGGAGAAGGCTAGGAGTTTGTTGAGTGTTGTCAGCCTAGAACAAAGGTTTTGGGTTGAAGTTGTTGTCACTACCTATTACCTGATTAACAGATCTCCTACATCAACTCTTGTTGATAAGATGCCTATAGAGGCATGGTCAAGTCGCAAGCCTTCATTAAGACATCTGAGAGTTTTTGGTTGTGAGGCATATGGACATGTGTCAAAGGAGAAGTGAACAAAGTTGGAGAACAAAGCTATGAAATGTATCTTCATTCGATATAGTTATGGTGTGAAAGGATACAAGTTTTGGGATCTTGTTGCATAGAATGTAATACATAGTATAAGTGTTATTTTTAGAAAAACTAGGCCTTCTTTTGTTACATTGCAGCCAAAACAAAGTAAACAGGGAGATGTGATTCAATTTCCTTCTACACTTGAGAAATTTGAATCGAGGTCCAAGGTTAGACAAGAAATTGAGAAGAGTTCATCTAGCTCTGGATCTTTAGAAGAGGAGGGAGAAACTCCAACTAAACTTGTTCATAGGTCTACAAGGCATAGACAACCACCTGGAAGGTATTCACTTGATGATTGGAGATATATTTTGGCTTTGAATACTGACATGGATGAACCTAGATCTAGAGAAGAGGCACTAAATATGAATGATGCAAAATCTTGGAAGATTTCTAGGGATGAAGAAATGGAATCTTTGGAAAAGAATGATACATGGGATCTTGTACCATTTCCTAAAGGAAAAAAACCTATTGGTTGTAAATGGTTGTTCAAGAAAAATATTGGTTCAAATGGAGGTATTGAGAAGTACAAAGCAAAATTGGTTGCAAAAGGTTACTCTCAAGTTGAGGGTGTTGATTATGGTGAGATATTTTTTCCTGTTGCATAAATGACATCCATTAGATTTTTGCTTTCTATTCATGCTGCTTATGATTTAGAGGTTGAGCAAATGGATGTGAAAACCTCTTTCCTTCATGGTGATTTGGAGGAGGATATTTATATGACACAGTCAGAGTACTACGTGTTGAAAGGTAAAAGTAAGTTGGTTTGTAAATTGAAGAAATCTTTGTATGGCTTAAAAAAAAGTCCTAGGATGTGGTACCAAAAATTTGATACATATGTGTTGAGTTTGGGATTTGAGCATTCTAAATATGTTCATTTTGTTTATTATAAAATAGATGGTGATCGTTTCTTGTTTATTAAATTATTTTTTGATGATATGTTATTTATTGGTAGAGGGAAAGGTATGATTTCAAAACTAAAATCTCAACTTGCTGCTAAATTTGAAATGAAATATCTTGGCATAGCTAAAAAATTTCTTGGGATGGAAATTAAAAGAGATAGAGTGAAAAAAAAAGCTATTGCTTGACCAAAGTAAGTATGTCAACTCAATTTTACAGAGGTTTGATATGTAGGATTGTAGACCATTATGTGTTCTTGTTTAAGTTGGAACAAAGTTATCAATGTCAGATTGTCCAACATCTCCATCAAAGATGGAAGACATGAGTAGAGTGCCTTACTAAAGTGTAGTTGGAAGTTTGAATGTATGTTATGGTTTGTACTAGACTAGACATTTCCCAAGTAGTGAGAGTTCTTTCTAGATATATGTCTAATCCAAGTAGTGTTCATTGGGATGCAATTAAAAGATTCTTCATATATTTGTAGGGTACCTTAGGTTATTCCTTATGTTATAATAGTAATATGATATAAGATGAGATTTCCCTTGATATTCATGGTTATGTGGATTCAAACTGGGTGGGTGATGGTTATAGAAGAAAACCCACCAGTGCTTATGTGTTTTCTTTATTTGGTGGTGCAATTAGTTGGATGAGTAAGCGATAGATTGTGGTTTCTTTGTCCACTCCTGAAATAGAGTATATTTCAACTACTCATGCTTGTAAAGAATCCATTTGGCTTAAAATACTGTGTTCGGATATTGGAAGAAAACAAGGTGCAATGACAATTTATTGCGATAGTTAGAGTGTGGTATGTCTAGCCAAGAACTCAAAATTTCATGGCAGGACCATGCACATTGATGTACAATATCATTTTGTTAGGGATATGGTCGAAGATGGTAGGGTGAAGCTAGTTAAGGTAGAGACTTTGATGAATCTTGTTGATTATCTAACTAATCTTATGAGCACAGAGAAGTTCAAATGGTGTTCGACCACTAGTAATTAAAGAGATGATGTTTACACCCTCATGTTGCTCTTGCAAGGTGTTCAACAAGTGGGATATTTTTTGGGAAAATGCATCTCAACCTTGCAATTATATATGGTTTATTATATACATATATATGTATGTATGTATATTTCCTAGTTACACCGATAGGTGTATACAATGGTAGAAAAGAGAAAAATGTGAGTGTGTAAAACTTTTTCAGGAAACTCCTAAAATGACGAACATACATTAAATCTAATGGTGGATATTTTGTTGGCCTATTTTTCCTTAGAATGTAACTCTATTTTATGAGGGAATTGTATTACGACTATGGTAGAGTGTGATATTTTATTAGAGTCTAATAGCATTCGTGTTGTTTTTTGATCTTTGGTGGTGATACTCCTATGAGAAGCTTTCTCTTCAAGTATATTTCAATCTTTGTGATTTCTCAATAATATATTGGGTGGCTTTTAGACTGTAGGGTTTTTCTCTCGAAAGGATTTTTCCCATGTAAATCATTGTCATGGTATGCATGATATTAATAACATTTCTACTTAAGTTTTTGTAACTATTAAAGATCTATAAAGTTTTGCATTTTTCTCCTCTCAAGATTAGTGTAGGAAGTTGTTCTACTACCTTAGCTTCCTTACACTTGAATTACTACTGTGAATTTCATTTTGTGATGGTTGTGTGGTTGAGGGGAGAAGCCTCTTACTTCAATTGGCATTAGAGAGGGTAATATTGAGCATGGAGACGATCCACTAGGACCTGCAGGTGAAAGTGTGAAGATATCACCGAGTGTGAGGTAGTTTGTATTGGAAAGTAAGTGTGAAGTAGTAGAGAAGAAGCTCATGAGGGTTATTGTAGGTAGAGGAGTCCTGAGAAATGAGATATCCTATGTAGTGTAGAAAAATATATCCCTTTACATTTTCACACTTGTTTGGTCCCTCCCTACTAAAATTAGGCTTCTTTATTCCTTATTTAGTCCTATTTTGCATCCACAAGCCTTATTTAATGCATCTTTCCAAGGATAATCCTGACACATATCAAGTAACCAATCACAATTTAATGAATTTTGGTTTATATGAGCCATATTTAGTGATCTGGGACTCATAGGACACCTTGGGAATATGGGTCCCACCTAAGTTTTGAGGCCTAAACCTGAATTGGGCATTAAACTAAACATTTCTTGAAATTTGTGTCCCAAGCTTAGTCTACTAGGATTCATGCCCCAACTGGCATATGAGTCTTGCTTATCTTAGACCTAATTTTGAATTCAATTCTTGGTGGAATTTTATTCGTCTGGATCTGATGTCAGCTTGTAGTGTTGTAATTTTGGGAAATTTGGCATAAACAAGTATAAATAGAAGGTTATTTCACTTGTTTTATCCTAGCAAGTTGAAGAGAGCATTCTTATAGAAAATTTAAGATCAAGATAATTCAAGAGTTATTATCAAGCATTTTGGAGCATTATTCAAGAATCAAGCATTATTTCAAAGTCATCATGCATCATGTTTGTTTTGAGCTAACATTTTTGATGTAGGTTCTTATGATTCAAGCGAGAATTCAAGTCAAGATCTACAACATATTATCAAGATTCAAGATGTACATTCATGCTATCCATTAATTACAAGATTGCAACATAGCTTACTTGTTCATGCATCATCCTTCATTCTATTTGATTTCATTTCAAGGTTTGATTACCAAAACGGGGTTTGGCCACGACAAGCCCCTATCCACTAATAAAAAAAAATTATTCCCTCTCTTCGATGTGTGATTTGCAGATCTAGGTTGAAGATCCATTATAGAGAAAGATTGGAAAAAAGTTGTCAAGTTGTCAAAGTTGTCATCTACATTGCAAAGTTGCGGAAATTCACCTACAGGTTGCAATTTAGTGTTTTAGACTCAGAGATTTGACATGAAGGAAGCTATAGGAGAATTCTAAAGGATATCATAGTTTCAAATCAACACTAATAATGGGACTAAATCACCACTTGTGGCATATGAGTCCCAGTATACCATTTTCAGAAATTTCAAGCAAACCCTAATTTACTAGTTCCAGATTTTGATTTCGGCCTGAAACCATAAACTGGGAATAAATCAACCCTACTGGGATATGAGTCCCATTTTATAATAAAATTCAAACTTTTAGGATTTCAAACCTCATTTTGGGCCTCTTCAGTTTTTCAGGTGCACCTCTGTTTATCTCCACTTCAGTATTCTGATTTTTAGTTTCTTATCTTGGTTTGCATAGTTAGGTTGACATATCATTGCATTTATTGTCTTTCCAAGCATTTCTTGGTGGTGAACCCCCTTTTATTCTTTAATCACACCCCTAGGACACCTTATTGTAGATCTATTTCCCTCATTTACATTCCTAGATCGACATCTCTAAGGTTTCCTTGAATGAAACTTGGAGGAAATTAATGGTTCTATCTCCTAAAACATAGAGCGAGAATTTTTTATGTTGAATTTAGGTGAATAAATCCTTTAGATCATCTTATTTTCTGATTTGAAGTACAACATAGTCCTAGATCTAGTTTGCATTAACTTTTCATTAGGTCTTGCATTAGTTAAATTGCATCTAGGGTTTCTAAATGTTGCATTAGTGAAAGTGCATATAGGTTGCATTTTTGCATCTTGCATCTTGCATCGTTGAATTTCACTTGAAATATATAATTTCACTTAGTCTAGAAATCATTCAAACTAGAAAACCTAACATTCACTCAGAATTTGTTGAAATTCATGTCAAAATGCTAATCTAGGACTTGTATGCCCCTTTGGGCAATTTAGTCCTAGTGCAAGTTGTTTTGTCTAATTTCTGGGTATTCTTTTTGGACTATTTTGCAACATTTTAATCCTTGAAAAACCATGATTGGGACTCATATGCCCCTCTGGTCAATTTAGTCCCATGTCATATTCAAAACTATATTTTATAGCATTAAAAACTCTATTTTTGTGCTTCTTTTTGTTGCTGTTAACTTTTTGTTTTGAAATATATTGAATTTTTATGTCATTAATTTCATTGCATGTAGTTTAATTTCATTTGAATCAAATTATACCATTTATCTTGTGTTCATTGCATTTATCTTGCATTCATTGATTGTCCCTTGCATGAGCTTTACAACTTGGTGTCCTATTTCTAATACTATAGTGAGATGAAGTTTGAGACTCATTTCATCCCTTGATAGCACAATCGTCATGGATCTTGGGTTATCTAGCTCTTTCACTACTAGTGTTGACACTAGTGCACTAGGTATGAACCATACCCTTAACAAATCTTTGCCTTTAAGAAATGTGATAAGTGTTGAAACAATGGTTGCTAGTATCCCACAAGAAAACATAATCCAAATCCATGAAGACCTAGAAAACTTACAAAATCAACAGATTACTAAAAACATTTCAACCACTACTATTCCTACCATAGATAACATGCATCACATGATTGAAAGTGGTGAAGGAGTTGAACTTGTGCATAACCTAGCTCATATTTTTGGAAAACATCTTACCTCAACAACTAGTTGTGCTTTACCATCGAACAATATCCAAAGTCAAGGAGGACCTCAAATTCATCCTCCCACAACCATTGCCTCTATTCCTACCTGTACCAATTCTCAATTTACAACAACAATGCAACCTACTAGTAATGGCTTTCGTACCTTGAGTATTTCCACTAGCAATCTTAGTACCTTGGTTGCATCACACGTCATATCTCCTACCACTTTACCTCCCATAAACATTCCATTCACCTCCCCCTCAAACACATACACACCTCTACCATATTCACCTCCATGTCAAAACACAACCAATGATTCCATCATAAATCAAAATTTTCAAAATGTTTCATCCATGTTCAAAAGAAAACTTCTACCATAAACCAAAATCAAAATGGCCAACCTACATACTATGTCAAAATAAATCCCTTATCCTTGGAGATATTGAGAATGCTGATACCAAAAGGTCTAAATATTCCTAGGTTTGAGAAATATGGGGGGAAAGGAGATCTTTCTAACCATTTTTTTATTTATACCACCTTATGTAGCAATTTTTTCCTTGAGGATAAGCTTTTGGCTAAGCTTTTCCCTAGGTCCTTGAAAGATACTACTTTAGAATAGTTCTCCTCATTACCAAACAACTCAATTCATTCATTCAATGAACTTGTTAAGGAATTTATAAACTATTTCCAAGTGCACATGAATCCTAAGATGACCTTAGCTGATTTGATGAGATGTAAGCAAAAAGATGATGAAAAGGTTACCGACTTTATTTCATGCTACCAAATGCTTTATTCCCAAATTGTCATAAAGATTCTTGATCCTCACCTTCAATGGATATTCATTGAGAACTTACAAACTAAGATACAAGATAAGCTTAGCATGATGAAGTTTCGTTCCTTTGTACACTTGTGTATTGCCCTTCATTATTATCAAAACTTGGTTAGTAGTTGTGAAATAAAACCCACCTCTAGCCATCCTAAAAAAATTGAATGAAAAAACCTAAACAATTATCAACCCTTTAGAAAATAGAATAAAGGATTCCTTAAACTAAACCCCCCTCATAAAACAACTCAACATGTTGATACCCAAGTGGTTGCTATAAATAAAAAAAGTCCTTTTACATTTGGGGATCCAACTAGACAATTTACTCCCTTATCTAATACCCTCCACAACATAATGACACAAATTTTATAGCAAAAAATGATCACTTTACCTCCTATTAAAACACCCAACACTAACAAGCCTTAACCTCTGAACTTTAGATTGAATTCTTATTTTCATTATCACTAACAAAATGGACACAAGACAAAACATTGTAAATTTCTTAAACGTCTTGTGCAAGACCTCATTGATTCTGGTCGACTTAAAATTAGAGGTGTTAATGATCAAGGAAATAAGTTTGTCACCCCTCCCAACCAAAACTTACAAATCTTTACCAATCCTATTCCAAACCATAATATTTCATTTTTCAAAGCTAGTGAAACTAAAAAATTGATGTTATGAATGTGGAAATGGGTGATGATAAAATGGATACTATTGAACAAGCTCCTATGGATACTAGTGAACAAAATCTTGTAGATAGTATGGTGGGATTGATTGAAATTCTACTTCATAAGGGACAAACTAAAAATCCTCTTGGAATTTCTTTCTCAACTAAAGATATTATTAGAAATGCACCCGATGGTCCTCTTTACATAGCCGACCGAATCAATGACAAACCCACAAAGGGGATATCAATAAATCCCATCTATGGAGAGAATGTGATCACTGAAGAATTCTTACTTGTGCATGAACTCTATCAAGAAACTTAACAAACCAAAAGCATGGATAAAGACGTATAATGGTTTCACTTGCCCTACGATGGGACTGAAACAATTAGATGTTTCATTCTCCATCATCTCAACATCGGATAAATTTCATGTGAATCTTGTTTATCCATGGCTACACTCCATTGAAGTCATCTTGTCGGTCATGCATAAATGTTTAAAGATTCTATTTGACAATGAAATATTTACTGTGCACCATAGTGGCTTTAATCATCTGTCTTCCCATGGAAACTTTTCATTGGATTTCTTTTGGCCCAAGCCTATGGAACCTATTAAACCTCGCTAGTTCTTCTTTTCCAAATCCTATCAAAAGTTTAAATCAAAATGCATAGAAGAACTATCCCTCAGAAGCATGCCTCAACCCATGATTGAGCCTCTTATCATTGATGAAACCATGATTGAACCTAAATAAATTCCAAATAACCAAGACCAACCTAAGATAGATCCTTTTCCTATCTACTATACAAGACCAAGAGACAACCAAAGAAATCTCATCATGTCTCCTAAGATAAAACAAATTTACAAAGATCAAGAGAAAGTGGTTAAACAACCTCCTATGGTTCCTTCTATTCGCCCTTTAGGGAAGAGAAGAAACCTATGGTTGATAAAACCGTTCCTACACAAAAAAAAAAAATTAAAATCTCATTAAAAGAAATTGAAATGCTAGAGAGCATAAGCGTATACATCATGCTCTTGCTTGAGGGTTAAATGAATAAAAAAAAAGAAAATCAACATCCAAACTTGATTGAAGCAATACACGACATGAGTCTCCCTCTTTGCGGCAACATCGCAACTACAACAAGAGCTAAATCATTCTTTAGAAATTATCATTCGACCTCCCACTGTGATTAACCCAGATGATGATGATGAGGTTACTAAAATTGATGAAGAAGTGCATAATGAATTGAATAGATTGTTTTCCTCTTCTATGAGCTTAAATGAAAATTCTCCTAATAAGAGTGTTGAACTTGGTAATGACCCTAGTTCAACACTTTCTATTGTTCCTTTAGCTAGTTGTTTGTCTTTCGTAGATGCTGAACATGATTAGGATGTGGAAGACCTGCTAATGGTTGACTTGCATTTCCTTACTAGGCCTTTGCATTATTTTACTTTTCATGTTTCTCTTATGTGATTGCATGTGCATAATGTGATCCCTCATACTATTTTGTTTGATGTACCTCTCTCTTTGCAACATTCCTCTATTTGTATCTAAATTATACTATATATGTCATAAACCTTTTCTTTGTCTTGTGTTTTCCTTTAGGAGATGACACAAGGCGTCGAGACATTTAGGTCTCTTCCATGTTGAATCAATTTTTGTTTTGTTTTTTCTCTCTTTGTGTCATTCTTCCCATTCCATGAGTATTTTGGGAATGAGGATAGTTCTGAGCTCTCTAAACACATTGTAGCAAAGACATACTAACCCTGAATCCATGGATCCCTTATGTGTTTGGGATTTCATTTTGAAGGAAACCCCTTTCATGATGTAGCTTCATTTGGAAACATATGACTTGTCATAGAGATTTCCAAATAATCTCTCATTTCCTCTTTATTGTTAGCATTTATCATTTACTACTTTAAAGTAATTTCTCACAAAATGGTGTTTAGCATTTCTTTTAAGTGGGGGCATACATTGGAATTATTCTTTTGTAAATTCATGTTTCATTGTGTAGTCTTCTTAATTCATGCGATGCATCTTCGCTTTGTGGTGACATTGGGTGTGATGTCCTTCAAGAGCGTGATCTCTCTTACCATATTATATTCCTCTTAGTGGCTTGATGAGACACACTACATCCTCTAAGTTGCAAATATTCTATTATTTGATTGGTCCTCTCTTGGAGACATTAGACATGATGTTCCCTAAGTTAATACCTTACATGAAGTAAGCAAAAATCCTTTGAACATTCTTTACACTCTTTTTTAATATTTATTATATTTCCACCTTGCATAGCACACTTTGCTTGCCTATGGTACCATCTTGTTTGTTCATGAGTATCAAGTATACAAATCTTTGCTTGCCTCATGGAGCTCAAAGTTCATTGTTGTGTGGAACCTTATCAAATTTATCAGGAGGTATAGCTTTGGTATGGTTGTATATATGGGACCTGAACTTAGGCGTGACTTTCCCATAGCCATTTTCTTGTCTATGTGAACACATATCAGCTGTGTGCATATGTGTCTCACTAGGGGCTCACTTAGTGGACGACTTGAGGTTCCACTAGCCCTTGTGAGCATGTGTTTGGTTTGCATAGTGGACATCATGTTCCACTTGCAAACGTTTCTTGGAAAAGTAGCTTAGATTTGATCCACAACATGTAGGACAAACAGTCAAAGCTTGATCCACCCCCTCTTTTTATTTTTATTTTTCTTTGTTCTTTGTGTCTTTGGCAGTGTATGCTTGTGCCTTGTTATTGCTCCTTATATTGTTCATTTTTTTTTTATTGTACCTATGTTGGTTTTCCATATGATTTTGATCTTGGGGGATTGTGCAGCCCTCTTGATCATTGTCATCCTATCTTACTAGCATTGGTACACTTGGACCCCTCTTGATGTGCCTTTGTCTACTTTAGTGTGAGTTTGAAGCAGGTTCCTCCTCTCACTAATGTGGGAGCTAAATGTAGTGTAGAAATTGTATCCCTTTGTATTTTCACACTTGTATGGGCCCTCCTTGCTAAAATTGGGTTTTTTATGCCTCACTAATACATTTTGACTCAAAATCTAACAAAAGTTCTTTAGAATTTCAACGAACTTTCGTTAGAATTATTTTGTCAATTTTTCAAAGAACTTTGAAATGTCAAAATTCTGACCCAACATCATCAACTAGGTCAAAATTTTGACGTTTCAAAGTTCATCAAAAAATTAACAAAATAATTTCGACGAAATTTTGTCGGATTTTGAGTCAAATTTTATCAGTGCCTCATTTGGTCCTATTTTTCATCCACAAGCCTTATTTATTGTATCTTTACGAGGATAATCCTGACACATATCAAGTAACCAGTCATAAATTAATTATTTTGGTTTGTATGGCCTAAATTTAGTGATCTGGGACTCATATACCACCTTGGGTGTATGGGTCCCACCTAAGTTTTGGGTCCTAAACCTGAATTTGGCATTAAACTAAACATTTCTTGAAATTTATGTCTCGAGCTTAGCCTATTGGGACTCATATGCCCCAACTGGTGTATGAGTCACACTTAGCTTGGACCTAATTTTGAATTCAATTTGTGGTGGGATTTTATTCTCCTAGATTTGATGTCATCTTGTAGTGTTATAATTTTGAAAAATTTGGCATAAAAAAGTATAAATACAAGGTTATTTCACTTATTTTCTCTTAGCACGTTGAAGAGAGCATTCTTGTAGAAAATTTAAGATCAAGGGCATTCAAGGGTGATTATTAAGCATTTTGGATCATTATTTAAGAATCAAGCATCATGTCAAATTCATCATGCACCATGTTTTTTTTTGAGCTAACATTTGTGATATAGGTTCTTATGATTCAAGAAAGCATTCAATTCAAGATCTACAACATATTATCAAGAGTCAATATCTACATTCATGCTAGCCAAATTACTTATAATATTGTAGCATTTACTTCAATGGTTTGGTGAGTTGCAACTTAGCTTACTTGTTCATTCATCATTCCTTCATTCTATTTGATTTCATTTCAAGGTTTGATTACCAAAATGGGATTTGACGAAGGGAAACCCCTATCCACTAACAAAAAAACATTCTTCACTCTCTTTGATGTGTGATTTGTAGATCTAGGTTGAAGATCCATTGAAGAGCAAGATTCCAGAAAAAAGTTGTCAAGTTGTCATCTACATTGCAAAGTCATGGAAAGTCACCTACAAGTTGCAATTTAGTGTCTTAGACTCATAGATTTGACATGAAGTAAGCTACAAGAGAACATTAAAGGATATCAAAGTTTTAGATCAACCCTAATAAATCACTACTTATGGCGTATAAGTTGGAGTATACTAGTTTTCAAACATTTCCAACAAATCATGATTTACCATTTCTAGATTCTGGATTTAGCCTGAAACCCTAAATTGGGACTAAATTTCCCTTACTAGTGTATGAGTCACAATGTGCAATAAAAGTTAGAGTTTTATAATTTCAAACCTCATTTTGGGCCTCTTTAGTTTTCTAGGTGCATCTCTATTTATCTCCAGTTTGGTATTTTGATTTTCAGTTTCTTATCTTGGTCTGCATAGTTAGGTTGACAAGTCATTACATTTCTTGTCTTTCCAAGCCTTTCTTGGTGGTGAACCCCCTTTTATTCTTTAATCACATGCCTAGGAAACCTTATTGCAGATCTCTTTCCCATCCCTTGATCAAGATCTCTATGGTTTCCTTGAATGAAACTTGGAGGAAATTGATGGTTCTATCTCCTAAAACATAGAGTGAAAATTTTCAATGATTCATCTTGAAGTTGCAAATGATTTTTTTCACAAATTGAGTGTGATGGAAGACTATAGATTGAGGTGAGATTGCAACAACAAACAATATGGGTATAGTCATAAGGAAGAGGCATGTGGTTTGGGAAGCATAGAGATGGTATGAAGAAGACAAGGCATGGAGGATGATAAAAAAATATAAACTTGAGTGATTGGATAAGTTAGAAAAAATGGAGGCACAAATGAGTGAACAAAATGACATGAGGAAAGAAGATGAGGGATGTAGTAGATATTTTTGAAGAGGATAAAAATGAAGATGTACCAATGAAATACAGTGTTGTGGCCCAAGATGGAAGACGAAAGATGTGAGAGTAGTCCCTAGATGTAAATAAAGAAGAAAAGAAGAGAGGAAATGAAGAAAATAATATTATGGACTTGGAGAGTCCTAAATTTGATGAGCATATTGGTTAAGACAAGGATGCCACTTTGTTGAAAGAAGAAATGAGAAGAATCAATGAATTGTTGATAGCTGAAAATGAAAAGTTGATGGAGAAGAAGAAATTTGTTGTACCAAGAGAAGCTGGTGATGGTGAAGAGTCTTTTGAGTCTCATAATTTCTATAGACCCTTTTATAATGTTTTCTTTATAGACAACAAAGAAATTGTAGCAAGATGTCAAGTCTATGACATTGAAGAATAAATCCTCATGCAAGAGGATAAGAAACAAAAATAAAGAGATGAGTTTGTAGTTAAGACATGTCTTGTTGAAGGCATTAAAAAGGAGAACAAAACACAAAATTTAGCAGATGTTGAGAAAAAAGGTGAAATTATATTCCTTGAAAAGGAAAAGTGAGTCGCAATGGTGATGAGTCCTTTGCAGGACACAGAGAATATGGTGGCAATGAATGGTGATGAAGGAGGTGTTGCAATTGAAAGCGAAAGAGAAAAGACTACAATAGCAGAGGTAAATTGTGATTGTTGTAACTATGAAAAACATGTTAATTTGTATTCCTTTTAGTTTGAGGAAGAAGAAATAATGGAGAAATTGTGGGTAGAGGTGCAGCTTGGAGAAATTCATCATGTTGGTATGGCATAAATAGAGGTTGAAGAAGATGTAGCAAAAAAGAGGATGATGAAAATATTTAATTTCTATTATTCAAAAATCATTATCGATAGGGGTAAAGTGAAGAGTGAACAATGGGGAGAAAGTTCTTGGAGGAGGAGGATGGATTACGGTGGGTTCATTTCCACAAAGGTGGAAGATGAAAGCGGAGTTTGGTGGAGGTGGTCGGATTATGATGGGAAAGATGCCATAAACAGAGTCTTCATCAACAAAGCATAAGGTAGAGGTGGATAGTTTGTGGTGGGATGAATCCCACAAGAGGAGGAATGAGAGGAAGTTATAATTGGCAAGATAAGTTATCTCATGGTGGAAGAAATTTTGCACAAGGAGATGATAACGAAGGGAAGATTTTGTGGAGGAATATCACAATGTATGTTCCAACCAAGCCTTGGAAGAAAAGAAGGAAGAAATTTTACAGTGTACCTATCTCAACATTGGAGTATGTTGCAATTTTTTTGCAACTTAAAAAGTAGTTTTACTACACAACTGCATTTGTGAGCCTATACTCACAAACCTCTTACTTAATGTGTCTAATGTAGGAGCATCCAAGTACAAATGTAATCAACATCGATAAAAAGTATTTATATCCATCGTGGTAGGGATGAGAAAGAGGTTTTGATGCAAGAGCATCCAGTGGTGTGAGGGAAATCTTGCATCACCCAAAAATATTCTTTCCATTTATATTCATTTTGTTTGCTTTTTGTAGATTTTTTTGCATTTCTAGATACCCTTTTCATTGAATAAAAGTTCCCAACTTTCAGAACTTTTTTTTTCTTTTTTTGCTCAACTGCTATTTCTAGTAGGTGTGAATTTGAAGGTGTGAGATGAAAAAAATTTATGGGAAGATTCATGATGGAAAAATAATCACTTTGGTGAAAGAATCAGGTCAAGAACATTCACAGTTTGAAAGTTATTCAAGTTCCAGTTTCTTCTTTTTGCCTTGAAAAACCTTCCTAGTCTAGTTTGAGGCACTAAACAGTCCTGTATGGGCCCAAAAATTGTTAGAACTAGAAAAGTAGGTTCTTAGCACATTCTTCACTTTGAGACCTTTCCAACGGTGTAAACGGTTCGAAAAACGGAGTCTCAGATCAAAAGTTATGGCTTTCGAAAGTTGGCCAATTTTTGGAAAATTGCCAATTTTTGAATTAGAACTCAATGTTTAAATTTCAAATTGTAAGTTTTGGCGCCAAATGACTAAAACTCATATCTTGAATGTTGTTTTTGGCTCCTAACCAAGAAAGGGGCTATTTATGGGCTAGTTTTTGATTTTTGGGTAGCTTTTTGGGGAAAGGAGTTCACATGCTGCGAAAAGGGGATTCTCTATAATTTTCTATAATTTCTGAACTTTTGTAACTTGCATGTATCACAGAGCTCGAGGATTTGGGATCCTTTGCATGTAATAAGTTCCATTCTAAATAATAATTAAAGAATTTTGTTGTTTGCATCATTTTTTGTGTCTCAGGTTTTCTCCATCGCTAGGTGGTATTAGAGCGAGTTTTCTTGAGCATGTGGATAGATCGCCGATCGTGAGGCAGTTCGCACTAGGAACATGGTTGTGGGTTGGAGGTATTTAAGATGCCTCTAAGAGTGATTCCTAGTAGGCATGGTGGTACCAAGGGTGGCCGAGGTGGGAGAAATTCTAGTGGAAGAGATCCAATTGCGGTTGAGGGTTTTAGAGCCCTCCAGAGAGAAATTGATGCATTGCAAGAACAAATGAGAAGAGGGTTAAACCCGAGAAGGAGAGGAGAAAGTGAAGATGAAGAAGAGGTGGAAGATACAAATGTAGAAGAGGAATAAGAAGCGATTGATCAAGATCAATTGCAGCTGATTAGGGCCATTTTGAAGATCGAAAAAAGACCCAGAATAGAAGTCCCTAGTTATTCTAGAAGTCTAAACCGAGAAGAGTTGATCAACTGGATCAACGAGCTAGAAGAATATTTTTAGTATGAGAAAATAGAGGATCCAGATCAGGTTAAGTTTGCAAAAATGAAGCTAAAGGGCCATGCCAATATCTGGAGGAAAGAGGTCCAATTAGAGAGAAATTGAAGAGGAAAAGGAAAGACCAACAATTGGGATCGCATGGTGGAGAAAATGAATAAGTAGTTCATACCAATGGACTATGAGTTAGATCTGCTAAAGAAATTGCAAGGGTTGAAGCAAGGAAGTAGATTTGTGAAAGAATACATAGAAGATTTTCACAAGATCATTAGAAAGGGCCATGTAGAGGCCAACAAGGAGAAGGTAGCCTATTATCTTAATGGGTTATGACCGAGCATTGAAGAGGAGCTAAGCCTGGTCAGAATGACCACCATTGAGGATGCATACTAGTTTTCTCTGAAAGTTGAGGAGAAGTTGAACAAAAGATTTGACAACAAGCAAAAAGGATGAGGAGGTCAAAGCGGAAGGGGTAGTGGAAGATCTTCTAGGAGCCGAAATGAGGATGAAAGGAAAAATGAAGATGTGGGTGCCAGTTGAAGCTAGAAGAATGATAACTTCTACTACCCTCGTGATCAAAATAGAGGTGATCAAAGAGGTAGAGGATGAGGAAGATCTGGGCCAGGACCCAGAAGATGTGGTTTCAGAGGAACTTGTTTCCATTGTGGTGAAGAAGGTCATTGAGTCTATGAATGCCCACAACACCAAGGAAGGACAAATAGAAGGCCAGAAGGTCATGGAAGGGTTGCACATGTAGATAAGGAGGCTCAATATGAGCATTCAAATGATGCAGAATGGGGAGAAGCCCTAGTGGTTAGAAGAGCCCTGGTGGTTGAAGAGAAGGAGCTAGAATAGAGGAAGACTATGTTGCGCACAAGGTGCAAGTGTGAAGAAAAATTTATTGACAGTTGGATCACCGATAATCTGGTGTTAGAAGAGATGGTTACAAAGTTGAAGCTTAAAAGGGAAAGACATCTACACTCATATAGGATTGCCTGGTTGCAGAAAGACCACAAAGTTTTGGTCAATGAGCAATGCCTAGTGAAGTTCAAGATCGGAAGCTATCGTGATGAGGTACTTTGTGATATCATCCCCATGGATGCATGTCACATGTTGTTGGGGAGGCCGTGGCAATTCGATAGGTGTGTTGTACATGATGGTCATGCAAACACTTATTCCTTGATGAAGGATGGAGTCCACCATAAGTTGAAACCCTTGAAGAAGGATGAAGAAAATGTATGCAGTAGTGCTAGAATTTGTTTGAATGATGGAAGGAAATTTTTAGAAGGCATGAAGCATGAGCATATGTGTTATGCATTGATTTTTAGAATGGATAAGGAAGATAGTGAGAAGGTGCTAGTAGAAGTTTCTAGACTATTGGATGAGTTTCAAGAGATTATTTTTGATAACATACTTGAGGGTTTACCACCAGTGAGGAAGATCAGTCATCAGATTGACTCGATCCTTGGAGCTAGTTTTCCAAATAAGGTAGCTCACAGAATGACTCCTGTAGAAAATGAGGAGTTGACCAGACAAGTTCAAGAGTTGTTGAGAAAGGGTTTGATTTGAGAGAGTTTGAGCCCATGTGTAGAACCCGCAGTACTAGCACTGAAGAAGGATGGGGAATGGAGGATGTGTATAGACTCCCAGGCCATAAATAAGATAAAAATCAAGTACATATTTCCCCTACCAAGGATGGATGACCTGATCGACTATTTGAGTGGAGCTTAGTACTTCACAAAGATAGATCTAAAAATAGGATATCACTAGATCTGAATTTGAGAGGGTGATGAGTGGAAGACTGCCTTCAAGACCAAGGAGGGCCTGTACGAGTGGTTAGTCATACCCTTTGGGCTAACCAATGCACTGAGCACATTCATGCGGCTCATGAACGAGGTACTGAAAGAGTTTCTAGGAAGTTTTGTTATTGTATATCTAGATGATATTTTGATTTTCAGTAAGACTTTGGATGAGCATTTAATGCATATTCGTAGAGCTTTTGAGAAGTTGAGAGAAGATAAATTGTTGATTAATTTGAAGAAGTGTAGTTTTGTGAAGGAGTTAGTGTACTTGGGGTTTGTTGTCTTGACAGAAGGTCTCAAGATGGACCCAGAGAAGGTGTAGGCTATTCTAGAATGGCCAACCCCAAGAATTTCTAGTGAGGTGAGATCTTTCCATGGTTTGGCCAATTTTTATAGAAAGATCATTAGAAACTTCAGTAGTATTTGTGCACCCCTGACTGAAACAATGAGAGGTGATAGAAAAGAGTTCAAGTGGAGCACTAGAGTAGCGGAGAGTTTTGATTTGTTGAAGTAGAAGGTGACAAAGCAACCAGTTTTATCCCTCCCAGATTTCAATAAGGTGTTTCAGGTGGATTGCGATGCCAGTGGTTGTGCTATTGGAGTAGTGATGAGCCAAGAAGGTAAGCCCATTGCCTATTTCAATAAAAATTTAAATGATGCAAAGAGAAAGTACTTTGTATATGATCAAGAATTTTATGCAATAGTTCAAGCATTAAAGAAATGGAGACATTATTTGTTACCAAAGGGATTTTTTCTGTTTACTGATCATCAAGCATTATAGTATCTAAATAGTCAAGGAAAATTAAATCAAAGGCATATGAAATGGGTAGATTTTTTGCAAAGTTATACCTTTGTTTTAAACCATAGGAGTGGGAAGTTGAATAGGGTTGTAGATGCTTTAAGTAGGAGGAAAACATTGTTGACAAAGATGCAGATTGAAGTGGTTGGGTTCGATGAACTCAAGACATTGTACCCTGAAGATCCTGATTTTGTAAAAGCTTGGAAAGCTTGGAAGGAGCCTGTTACAGTTGACAAGACGAAGTGGCTAGATTTCATAATCCATGATGGCATGTTGTTTAAGGGAAGTCAATTGTGTATTCTGAGGAGTTCCATGAGGGAGAACTTGATAAAGGAGAAGCACAGTGGAGGAATGGTAGGACATTTTGGTCACGATAAGACCATTGCCATTATCAGTGAGCATTATTATTGGCCTCAGTTATCACAAGATGTGAAGAAGTTTGTGCATAGTTGTAGGGTATGTCAGATGGCTAAAGGAGTGAGTCAGAATACTAAGTTGTATCAACCCTTACCTATACCTGAGAGGCCGTGGGAGGATATAAGTATGGACTTTGTTCTTGATTTGACAAGGACACATAGAGGGAATGATTCAGTATTTGTGGTAGTTGATAGGTTTTCGAAGATGACACATTTCATCTGATGCCAGAAGACCCATGATGCAGTCCACATTGCTAACTTGTTCTTCAAAGAGGTGGTGAGGCTACATGGTCTACCAAAGAGTATAGTCTTAGATCATGACACAAAATTTGTTGGGTACTTTTGGAGGACCTTGTGGAAAAAGTTGAAGTTTAGTTTTGCACACCATCCACAAATTGATGGGTAGACTGAGGTTGTGAATAAAAGTCTGGGTAACCTACTAAGATGCTTGGTAGGAGATAAACCCAAGGGATGGGACTTGACCTTACCCTAGGAAGAATTTTCTTACAACAATTTTGTCAACAGAAGCACTGGTAGATCACCATTTCAGATTATGTATGGAGGCAGTCCCAAGACCACTCCAGAATTGAGGAAGATGGACCAAGAGAAGAAGACAAGTGCCGAAGCTGAAGACTTTGCAGAGCACATCAAGAATATACATGAGAAGGTAAGAGAAAATATTAAAAAGATGAATATGTAGTATAAGGCTAAGGAAGATCAGAAAAGGAGGTATAAGGAGTTTTAGATTGGTGATAAAGTGATGGTCTACTTGAGGAAAGAAAAGTTTCCAGCGAGAACCTATAACAAATTGAAGATGAAGAAGTTTGGTCCCTATTAAATTTTGAAGAGGCATGAATCAAGGAATGCTTATGAGGTAGAGTTGCCGGATGGAGTCAATATTTTCCCTGTGTTCAATATTTTAGATTTGACGAAGTATCATGAAGGTGGCGCAGATGAAGTACCAACAATAAAATATTGTGGCATTCGAGCACCTACTTTAGAGAAGGGGGAGATTGAATAAATCCTGGATAGTCATGTGGGAAGAAGTAATAGAAATAGACAATATAAAGAATATCAAGTGAAGTGGAGAGGAAGGCCTATGGAAGATTCATCCTAGCTATCTAAGGCAGAGGTTGATCGTTTGGGTTTTCCTCAACCATTTGAGACGTGACAGGGTCACTTTTCAAATTATTCTGGGTGTTTGATGCAGGAGCATCCAGAGGTAAGAGGGCAATCTTGCATCACCCAAAAATATGCTTTCCATTTATGTTTATTTTTTTTATTTTTTGTAGATGTTTTTGCATTTCTGGATACCTTTTTTGTCAAATAAGAGTTTCCAACTTTTAGAATTGCTTTTCTACTTTTTCTGCTCAATTGCTCTTTTTAATAGGTGTGAATTTGAAGGCGTAAGATGAAAAAAAATTATGGAAAGGTTCATGATGGAAAAATAAGCACTTTGGCAAAAAAATTAGGTCAAGATTATTCACGGTTTGAAATTTATTCAAGTTTTTGTTTTTGTTTTTTGCCCTAAAAAACCTTCTAAGTCTAGTTTGAGGCACTAAACGGTCCTGTATGGGCCCAGAAATCGTCGAAACTAGAAAATCCAGTTCTTATGCATTCTTCACTTCGAAACCTTTCTGACAGTGCAAATAGTTCAAAAAATGGAGTCCCAGATCAAAAGTTATGGCTTCCAAAAGTTGGCTGATTTTTAGAAAATTGTCAATTTTCGAATTAGGACTCAATGTTTGAATTTCAAATTGTAATTTTTGGCACCAAATCACCAAAAATCATATCTCGAATGTTGTTTTTGGCTCCAAACTGGGAAAGGGGCTATTTATGGGCTAGTTTCTGATTTTTGGGTAGCTTTTTAGGGAAAAGAGTTCGCATGCTGTGAAAAGGGGATTCTCTGTAATTTCTGAACTTCTGTAGCTTGCATGTATCACAAAGCTTGAGGATTTGGGATCCTCTACATGTAGAAAGTTTCATTCTAAATAATAATAAAATTTCCCTAGTTGTTTGCATCATTTTCTGTGTCTTGGGTTTTCTCCCTCGCCAGGTTTTTAAGATTTAGTCAAAAGCTAAGCTATTGTTCATTATTTGAATGTGTGGAACCAATGATATGCATACAAAGATGATAAACATTTTTGAAATTTCTATGCTTGAGGTAGATCTTCAATAATAAATGACATATTCTACACCAACATATGGTTGGGGTTGATTGGTTTGAGGGAGATCGTGAAAATTAATAAACCATTCCATCATGAGGAGTCATAATCTTGAATAGAGGATTTTCTAAAGTTTGAAATTATGTCTATCCACATCTAAGAACATGCAAGAAAGGAGTTTCAATAATCGAAGGGCAGTTTCAAAATGTATTAAATCTGAAGATAAAAGATACGCTGTGCCATATCATTAGATAATTTTAGAGAAATTAAAATGCAATCCTAAAATCTATTGGAAAGGTTGAGAGGGAGATGAAATTAAGGGGCACCAAACAACATTAGAAGAGAAAATTAAAAAAGAAAAGAAGCAAATTAAAAATGAATGCAGATAGAAGACTAAGAGGTCGATTTGAATATAGAAGTTGAAAAGGCGTACAAAGGTTGCGTCCATTTGAAACAATTTAAAATAAATTAAAAATACAATGATAAGAAGATTAGAGGTAGCACGTGGGAGTGATAGGGTATAGGAGTAATTGGAAGATAAAAAAATCATATTGCTAGGTTGCACCTTAGCTATAGGGGAATGATGAAGAAGATTAGTGAGACTACAACCGATATGGGGAAGAAAACTAAGTCACAATGAAAAAAGATAAAGCATTAGTTTAAATTACATAGGAAAATAGGAGAATAGCAGCATTAAGAGAGGATGGTCGACCATATAAGGGGCTACATCAGAATTTATATACAAATATGGAGAATGAATGGAGTTCGCACCAAAACAATTAAATTGAGTATGGATTTAAATGCATGAGATGTACACATATCCCAAGGAGGGAAGTATTGAGGGTACGGTTAAAAAAAAATAGAGTAGAAAAAAGAGAAGAGCCTACATAGAGAGAAAAGGCCAATTCGTGCAAGTACGAGGAGGTATGTAAATCCAATTGGAATTTAAATTAAAATGCAAAAATTAGTGGGATGGAATTTGTGTTGGAGTAGGATAAGCGATAGTTTGAGCCACGCCATGGTAAACAGAGGATATACTGGGATGCTTGAGTTGCAATAAAAGATGCAGATTTTATTGATGTGGGTTGCGCAAGTTGAGCAAGGGGAACAAAAGGAATAAACATGAGGAGTGGAGACATGTAGAAGGTAGCTTAATTTGAATGAGATGCAAATGTGTAGAGGAATAGGGAGAAATTTTGATGAATTCATTCATGCAAAGGGAGACATTCAGGGTGTGGTAATCTTCCAATTGTACAAAGGAGACTGAGATCAATTCAATGAATTATTTTAAGTTTGAATATATTTAGAAGAGTGCACATTTGGAGTGAAGTTTGTTGTTTCGAAATGAGGAGGAGCAGTTTGGATGTTCGAGAGGATTGAGGCCATCAAGGCCAATTGATTATAATTGGTAATTGAATAAATAAAATTGATGTTTTCTTGTAATCGTATTTGATTGAGTTGTTGAATTACTGTTTTGAGTTTCGTTTTGTGATAGTTGTGTGGCTGAGGGGAGAACCCTCTTGCTTCAAACAACCACAATTAAATATAGTAATGTTTATGTAGTGTAGAGTGTAAATAAGTCTAGTTCATCCTAGTTAAAATGAGATATATGGATAGAGATATGGGGTTACATCATCCCTATTACCTTAATTCCTTATGTTGAAACCAATTTATTATTACCAAGTACATTCATTCTAACTAAAATATAGATATTTAATCATAAATTATACAATTTAACTTTCAGTACAATATTGAACTTGTAAATTCATATTAAATCTTAATATTCTAATATATGACAATTTTATATAATCCTAGAATTATGATTACATATATTATCAATTACTCTATGAACATTATTAGTTCTAAACTACTTTTCACAAATATTATTATAGTTATTTCTTACTCATTCTCAATTAAAATTTATTCATGCAACTTAGTTAATTTATTTTTTACTCTAGAATAACTATACATTTCCCTTAATGACATATATCTATATATTTACTTCAAATTACACATCAATATCAATTTATTCTTTATGCTATATATCATAATATAATATCCTCACAATATATTTTCACCTATTTTTTCTTCATCGCCATAGTCATGTGTACGAACACTACTTGCCTTATGTCACTACAACTTTCATCATGTAAAAAGGATCTCAACCTAAGGAAATTTAAATTCACCTCTATAGAAATAGATTAGTTTGATGGTCCATTTAAATAAGATTGATTAAATGAACATTCCACTTTAAATGATGGTTTATGTTGGCCAAAATTAAACTAGTAAATTATATAATAAAAAGGATTTGATATAATTGATCAAGAAAATGTACAATACCACTTATTCAATATTAAAACATAAGAAAATTGCAAAATTTTGGGTACATTATTTAACCAAAGTTAAAGGGATTTTCTAGTATTTTAGTGTGATTATAAATAATGAAGTCTTAGTGTTTACAAATAATATGGTCCTAGAATAGATGACAATAATTTTATTGGCATATATATCATAGACAATCTAGTTCAACATGAATGAGATGAACCTAGTAAATTGTAGGAGAGATATTGATATCAATTCTATCTTAGGTGGTTATTTAATATGATATGATAGTAAACTAAAAACATGATTTCAACTTTATGTTGCATGGTCTAAATTAACAAAACCTTTTTTCACTTAATTGTATGAAATCATTAGTAAATAAAAATTAGTCAAGTTTAAAAATTTTGGGTTGTGACAAGTTTAAACCCTCTTGTTCTTTCTCATTGACCTCTATATTATCTCATGATGACATATCTTGTAATTATACCTAAGCATCTAGATAATTCTAGACCCATCTACATTTTAGCATAGGTACTTGGGAAAATATGAACATCATGAAAATATCTTCCTTTTGCATTATAGTTGTGCATAAATTAGCTATTTAATATTATCTTAGGTTTATTATGCAAAAATAAATAAAAATTCTTAATTGTGATCTTAATAGGATTTAAATGTATTAGATATACATTAATAATTTTTTTCATATAATATAAAATTAATAAATATCTTAATACATAGATGAACTTGATGTGATAAAAATTAAAACATACACATTAGCATATCTACGTGCAAGAACATATAATTGATGTGGGAAAAAATTATAGTTAAAAAAACATAAAAAATCATTTAATATATTATAATTTAAAACAAATGACCATAAGGATTAAAATCCTTTTCTCCTATCTCCTCTTTCCTTCTCTTTTAGTGTTTAAATTTTATCATGTCTCTAGGGTTTGAATTTTATTATGTATATATATAGTTTCTGATTTTATATGTTTAATCAATGTCAAAAAAATTATAAATTAGTCCAAATTCATGTTGTACATTTATCTTATTTAAATGTGTATAAATGATGTATTTTACATATATGTTTGATGTAATATTTAACAAACTATACATTATTAAACCTAACTTGGGCTAGACAAATGGGGATGGGTTCATTCATGATCACAAGGGTAATTTAATGTTGGATTATGTGATGAATTTGGGGGTCCAATCATCCAGTTTTGTTGAGGTGGCGAAGACCTTTCATGGCATTCAGATTTCCACACAAGTTGGACTTTCCGATTTTATTATCGAGGGGGATTCCAAAAATACTATCATGATGTTGATAGGTAAAGCTAATCCTTGTTGGAATCTCTGGGCCCTTGTGTCATTGGCTTGAAATCTAAGGATGGCCCTATGAAATAGTAGGGCTATTCACATGTCTAGAAACGATAATAAATTTGTTGATGAGTTTGCTAACATTGGCACCTTCACACCAAATTTAGTAATATGGGATAATATTTTGCAAATCCCCAAGAATGTGTGTGAAATAATGAATCATGATGCTAAAGTACTACCAAATTGAGATTGAGTTGGATATGTTGTCGTCTCTCTTGGAGATTTTCCATCAGTTTCACTTATGGAAAATTAATCCCTTTTCTTTTTATAAACTCATTTACATGTGGCTCTGGAATTCATATTAGCAGTTCTACAGATTGTATTCTCTAGGTCTGTATTTTTCAAATTCTACTATGGGAGGTGAGTTAGTGCAGGAGGAACCTACTAGTTACAAAATGTGAAAAAAAGACAAGGAGGTTTGGCTAATACTACAATAGGGAAAGATGGCCTCCTATGCGGAAGGAATGTTGGGGCATGATCCCAAGATCTCTATGGAACTCACTACCTCCTAGGTGGATGGTAGCATGACTGTTAATGGGTATTCCTTCATGGTGACAACTGAACTTATTGTGGAAGTGATGGGGATCTCATTGGAGGGTGTTTGCATCCCCCATAAATCAAAGGTCGGCTATAAAAAAATATGGACTATTTTTTGAAAGAAGGTGAAAGAGTGAATAGACTCTAGAATGGCTTCAACTGTGTTGTTCTTCCTAGTGTTTGGAGTAAGGTGGTTGAAGTCCTCATGAGGTATCTTATGCTCGAAGGCCGGTTCTGTTGCTTTCATGCTCACTTGTTTCTTATGCTTAACCACCTTCGGTATAATATAAAAATGAACTTTCCATTTTGGATTTTTCCTCTCTTAAACAAATTGTTAAAAATGTTTAGGGTAAAAATATAAATTTACCCATTCACCAAGGCCTCATATTCTCTCTTTTCCATCACTAGGCCACTATGTTACCCTCC
The DNA here is from genome assembly GCA_007258455.2 of Sequoia sempervirens. NCBI lineage: Eukaryota > Viridiplantae > Streptophyta > Pinopsida > Cupressales > Cupressaceae > Sequoia > Sequoia sempervirens. The sequence goes on along the minus strand of VDFB02158538.1, from coordinate 12,866 downwards.
CCTACCACTGTAAAAAAGAACACCCTAGCTATTTTTGACCCCACAGTGGACCCCAATCCCTCCATTACTCTAGAAGAAAATCCTCCTACTACTCACCATTTCGCACGTGCCTATTAAAAAACCCCTGCTAATGAGGAAACACCTCTAGACCCCATAAAAGTTGCTCCCCTAAATTCTACTTTTGGGTCTGGTGAGTTAGATAACTTGGACACCAAGTCATGTAATCTCACCCTTGAAAATTCCCCCACACACTCCCTTGCTCATGCAGAGGTGTTTGATGTCCCCAACACCCCCTGTTATTAACCCTAGCCATCAAAATTCCCCCAAATTTTGCATCAATTTAGAGGGAAGTCATGTTGAACCTTGGGTTGCTTTTGAAACTCATGTTCCTAGTGACCCCCTCTGTACCAAAATTAATGAAAATTTGAAGATGGTTAATGTCCAAAATTACACGGGTATGTGTAGGATCATCATGGAAAAAACAAGCCCTTAAGTGGCAAACAATTCAAAAAAATTAGAGTAAGGAAACTTGACATAAAAATTTGAATAATTTATCTATATTATTTCAAAAATATGTAAGAATAGAATTTTTATAAAATTGAAATTAGTTTCTAAACTACTAGGTTTTTTTTTTTTTTAAAAAAATCTATTTGGTGAAAATTTGAAATTTCAATGCAGTAGTACTTAAATTTCAGGGAAAAAATAAGTAGGTTTTTGTCTTATCACCCTAACCACAATAAAATGATAATATTTTTTTATAATATTTTAGGCATAAGTAGAGGACTCATGTCCCGATGTGATGCATATTTTTTTGTAATTTTTTTCTAAGTAAATAATTAATTATGAATTTTTTATTACAAATTTTAAAAAATATAAAAACTCATATGTCTGACCACCTTAACTTGGTCAAAACTTCGTGAAATTCATTTTTTTTTTTAATCTTATAGTATACGAAGCATAGAATGTGACGCATGTTTTGGATTCAAAATACGTGATACCATTTGAAAGCTATAGATGTTTCTCAATCAACCTATCAATCAGTACTTTCATCGTAGTTCAAATAGAAAATGAAAAATAATTATTTATTAAATTCAAAGTAAAGCATAATTTATATTGGTGGAAAGCTCAAAATCTCCTTTGAAAACCCTTTTTGTTTCATCAATTTTGGATTAAAAAAAAAGTCATCAGCCACATATCCTACACATAGCCATCATATCACCACTTTTTGGCCCATCATGATCCTGCACATACCCACATCCTTAAATGGCTCATGGGTCAATTGGTTACTAGTAAAGAGAGAATTTAGATTCTAGAGAATAAGGTGTTGCTACAATAGGTTCCTTGGATGGGGGATGTGGAGGAAAAAGGCCATTGATAAATGTTAGCCTCTTTGGCTAAGTCATTTGAGCACTACACTGAATGGGATAAGGAGTTGAAAGAGTTGTGTGATATTGTTGGCACAAAGGAGGAAAAAAAGAATTTACAGAAGGAGATTGAAGCCATACACAGGAATAAAGAAAACACCACTCATTGCCTCTAGGTCATAACAGATTATTGTAGGCAACCATGAAGAACACTACCCTCACCATTTAGCTCTTCCAATAAGGAATTAGGAAGGGCTAGGGAAAATCAATGGTTGAGGAAGGGAGTGATGATGGTCACAAGAAGAAGAAAGGGAAGGCGGTTGATATCTTGGATTTGGATGTTGCAATGGATACTTAGACTATGTAGAAAGGTCCTTTGTCTTTTGAGGAGAATCTTCACTTCTTGGCTCAAGAGTGGAGGGCAATCAGTGGTCTCAAGTTACTAGGAGACCTGCAGGTGTTTTGTAGTCTTATGCTAGTATTTTTTTGTGTTGTCTATGTTTTTTTCTATTGGTTGAACAGTTTAAATTTTAGTTTTATGTTTTTTCTTTATTTTGTTGGGTGTTTCACTTCTCCTGAGCCCCTCATTTTCCTTAATGGTTGTTTTGTAATAGGTATTGTCCCTTCGAGTCTTAATCTAATAAAAAAAAATTGTACATTATTTAATGATACCTTCAAAATGTATCAATTTATTTTCAAGATTTTATTTAAAACTTTAGTGCATGGTGCTTCATTATGTAATTAGTTTTTTTATATTTATATTCTAATTTTTTAACATGAAATATTCCAATGGATTGAATACCTTTACCTGATGAATTTTTGATAGATGATCTTTTGCATAACCCTCAACCTCAAAACCCCCACCTCCACACTCTCCACATCAAAGCCCCTCACCTCCTAACCCCCTACCCCTCAACTTGATAAGGCTCAATTGCAAGAAAACATTATTGTCTCATCTTTTCCTATATAGGAAAGCTCATATTGTAATCAAATCAACTCTTTTATCAATATCATTTTGATATTGGAAGATTAGGCTTATTGGTTTATCATAGGATTTTACATTATGGGGAACTTGTCAATCTACCTCATAGGTTGATTGCCTCATCCTTTCCTATATATGATTTTTTTTGCACTCATTGTAATTTGGGTCATCTAAATACAATATTGTGCATTGTTCATTTGTACAATATTGTTATTGTCATTAAGGGGAGGGGTCATTTTTTGTTTTGTTATAATTGGAAAAACAGGGATATTTTTCATCTTTTACAATGACTTTGGAAAAGGGAAAAAGTTCATAGGGGGAGTTGAAATTTTTTCCTTTGTTAAATTTTTTTTAAAGAGGAATCAATTTTTATTTTATAATGAATTTGGAAAAGGGGGTCATTCCTTGAATAAGGGGCCCGGTTTAATTTTTAGTTTCTATCTTTTATTGAGGTTTGCAAGTCATAACTTAATCTTTTCTTCTTAATCAACCTCATGAAAATAAACTTGTAGAACTCAAACAAAACAATTATTGTAAAGACCCTCAATTAAAGTGCCACAAACTAAATGTGTATTCCTTAAGGAGGGAATTTCATAAATTATTGTACATACAATAAATTGTAAAGTGTAATTGGGTATATGCCATCACAACATGGATCTATGTGATACTCACCTCGTGTGAGTGTGTCTTGGAGCACACTTTGTACATCTCTACATTCCCTACACACTCTCAATCTCAATTTTTCTACTTATTAAGGGGGGATTATAATGTGTTATGCCAATGCTTCTTTCAATGAAGCAAAATATTATTTTTGGATCTTCTTTTTGGGAGGCCTCATGAACATTCTATCTTATTTTTCATATGGGGGATTGATTCAATGGATCATAGTTTCAAATTCTAGTACTCCTTATCATAGTACTATCTATTATCGACTTCATAGATTTTGATAAACTTTGTGTACATTGGTTGAGTAGTGTTCATATGTTCACTCATGTAGTGTTTTGTATCTCACATCTTGATCTACATTACTTGGAGATTTTTTTATTCCATTAGACACCAATTCATCATCGGTAGAGTTTACAACTTCAATATGCTTCAAAGAACTTCAATATGCTTCAGAGTTCATCATAATTTTCCCATCATCAAGGGACATATTTATAGGTCTTAAATCCTTCTATTCTCTTTTTTTGGAGAGGAGTTTTGTTCTCACTGATTTTTCTCCTTTACTCCACTTTATGAGATAATGCATTGTACAGGGGTACCTAATATGGCCTCTAGCCAAGACCCATTTCATTTATATTTTATTTCACTTTTTTGACCTCCCCAAGTATCACTTAACGGGGATGTTAGTGTGAATAATTAATATATTCGCTATGTTTAAGTGTACTTAGGTTGATGAGGTTAGACAACTTCTTATCTAATTGAAAGCACAACCTTTTACACCTCTAGAGGTTACCAAGTTATTTGGTAAACCTCATGCACACACTTTTTGAGGTTGGAATAATGTCTATCTCACCTTAAAGGTAACTCAACACTTGGCACACAAGTTTGATGACTTGGTCATAGAGGTTGTTGGTTTGCATGCTCCTAGTGTTCCTAAGGGGTATGTGCAGAATCATCATGGAACAAACAAGCCCTTAAGTTGCAAAAAATTCAGAAAAATCAGAGTTAGGCAACTTGACATAAAAATTTGAATAAATTATCTATATTATTTCAAAAATATGTAAGAATAGAATCTGTAGACAATTGAATGTAGTTTCTAAAATACTAGGTTTGTTTAAAAAAAAAATCAATTTGGTGAAAATTTGAAATTTCAATGTAGTGGTACTTAAATTTCAGGAAAAAAATAAGAAGTAGGTGTCCGTCTGACCACCCTAACCACAATAAAATTATAATATTTTCTTATAATATTTTAGATATAAGTAGAGGACTCATGCCCCGATGTGATACATATCTTTTTGTAATTTTTTCCAAGTAAATAATTAATTATTAATTTTTTATTACAATTTTTTAAAAAATATAAAAACTCGTATGTCTAACCATCTTAACTTGGTCAAAACTTCATGAAATTCAATTATTCTTTTTTTAATCCTATAGTATTCAAAGCATAGAATGTGACACATGTTTTGGATTCAAAAAATGTGATATCATTTGAAAGCTATAGATGTTTTTCAATCAACCTATCAATCAGGACTTTAGTCATAATTTGAATAGAAAATGAATAATACTTACTTATTAAATTCAAATTAAAGCATAATTAATATCAATGGAAAGTTGAGAATATTCTTTAAAAACCCTTTTCATTTCATCAATTTTGGGTAAAAATCTAGTCGTTAGCCACATACCCATAATATTGCCACTTTTTGGCCCATCATGATCCTGCAAATACCCTAAGGTTGAAACATATAGGAAACTTGTCTTCTCATTTGTGCCACTTCATGGGGAACTTTTCAATCCACATGATAGGTGAATTGTCTTGTCTTTTCCTATATAGGAAAGCTCATATTGTAATCAAATCAACTCTTTTATTAATATCATTTTGATAATGGAACATTAGGCTTATTGTTTACAAGTGTATATTTATGGAAGAACAAGGTTTCTCTATTATGATCTTGGATGAAAATCCTAAAACATTTTCCATATCATTGAAAGATGGATTTGAAGGTATACTTGAAGTTGATTACATAATCACTATTTCCATATCATTCAAAGGTGGATTTGAAGACATAGTTGGGTTTGTATCTATAATCACATTTTCTTCCATATTCACCATTTCCACATTTGCATCATCTACATGCATCCCATCATTCATGGTCTTGACGTGGGAGGAAACTCGAGACACAAAAAATGATGCAAAAAAGTAGAGAACTTTTATTATTATTTAGAATGGAACTTCTTAAATGCAGAGGATCACAAATCCTCAAGCTTTGCAATACGTGCAAGCTACAAAAATTTCAGAAAACTACAAAATCCCCTTTTGCAACATGCGAACTCTTTTCCCCAAAAAGCTACAAAAATTAGAAAATCCCCCCCATAAATAGATCTTTTTTCCCTTTTGGAGCCAAAATAATTTTTAATTATCATATTTTGGCGGTTTGAGACCACAAATTACAATTTGCAATTTAAATTTTAAAACATCTGGCTCGCGCCCACAAAAGGATATGAAAATCAAAGTAAAACCTTTCCTGGGAATTGGACATTCCAACAGGTGACTTATAACTTCCTATGGACATTCATTTTACTTGTCAAACCAGGGGACGTAGACTTTAAATGGCACAGCAAAATATATGCACTAGGAACTAGTTTCGGTCAAATCTTAGCAAAAATAATACTGGAAAGAAATTCTATCTAAGCCACAGAATGGTAATGCAAAATTCTTTAACTCAACTATGATATAAACCATAACAACTATAACTGAAACACAAACTATGAACCGGCCTTATGCTGGAGGAACAGTCACAAGGATGGACTCTCTATGCTGTAGGAGCACTATAAGACTGAGTTTATATGAAAAATTCAAAGATGAAAGTTAACTGAAGCTCAACAGAAAATAACAACTAACTAGCTAGCTACAGATACTTACTAAGTGGGCCCCCTTAGCAAGCATCTACTAATTACGCAGATGCTAAACTCAGAACTTCATCGAATTTTATTCATGAAAACATAATGGTATACATTGCTTTATTGATATAGAAACTAACAATAAACTCTGTCTTTGATCATACAGATTCTATTTCTCATTATCATACTGACTCTTACATAATATCTGCTATTACTATGCTTCTAACTTTTTCTAACTATCCCCCCTTCTCTCCATGTCTCTCTCGTGTAGGAGGAGAACTTTATTTATAAACAGGAGAGCAACTAACTAACTAACCCAATCAAAGAAAGACGTGGAAGTAAAGTATCCCAGAATCAAGGAACAAACTTCATAAATGAATTTATGCGTTCAACCCGATTCAGAGAGAATCTAGCGCTCCACTTTTTCCAGATTGACTGTCATTAAAATTCTTTCCCATGGTTTCGGTCAAAGAGTCTTCACCGGAGCTTCCTCGAAGTCGTGTAGGAAATGGACTTTACTGCAAGGCCGAGATCGGTTGCGCTTGACTCGATCATTCTTCAACAACCTGTGAAACAAAAGGTAACAGATGCGAAAGAAAAGGTGTATGGCACATACACAATATCTATTCCTTAATCACACATTTTAAATCTACTTCATCATTCAAAAACTGTATATGATATACCAGTCATTTTAGGGAGTCAACGGGGCAATAAATGCAATCAAGTCAACATAATGAGTTGCAGGGATATGAAAGTATCTTGCTACAGGATATTCCCATAAAAGGTTTCAACAAAGTTTAAACAACCATGAAATAACAAAAGTAAAGACATTAAAAGTTTATCATAACATTCAAATTATGAGCATTTTTTAAGCTCATCACTGCCCCCTACTGAGCCCAATGCTGGTCCTCTAGCATTAACTTTCCTGGTGGTTTCTCTGAAGTCTGTGGTTGCTGCATGACTCTGGAATGGATTTCCAAACTTATAATAAAATCCTCTGAAATCCCGGCACCTTTCATACCTTCGGTCTTCTAATTCATTGTTAAGATTTGTAGCCTGGTGAGGATAGAGGGGCCACATTAGCACAGGGGGTCTGAATGTCAGTGGCAACCATAGTTCAAATCTTGTTTGAAGTCCCAATTGAATATATCTGCTGGTTCGTTTGAGAGCTGCTGTGAAATTTAAGGGACCATGTGGTTCTGACTTTCTTAACCCAACAGTTAATCTCTCCCATCTTTTCTCACTTCTAGTATATGCTAGTTTCCAAAACGAATATTGTTGTGCCTGGAATTCATCATAGACTTGTTTTCTGATATCAAATATTTTCTCTCTGGTTGGAACATTAGTAACACCATATGTCAGAGAAAACCAATCTTTTAACATTGCATGGGGGTTTGAATTTTGAGAGCTTAATGGAACAGGCTCTGTTTTCTCAGCTTCCTCATAGGTTTCCCACTGCCTGCCATAATTCACCTCATTTGCTGCCCATGACATAAATGCTCTCAGATGAATATCACCAATATATAGCAGAGGATTCCATTCTATTTCAAATGGTATTAAAAAGCCATGCAAATAGAATTCACACAGAGAATTCCTTAACCAGTTAGGGGCTGCTTGGTATGCTTCATAAAATTCTTTGGCAGTGTGAATGATAGGATCCTGGTTTCTGTAAATTCTCATCAATTGGAACCATAAAAGCTGTTCTTTAAGGCACAGAGCATAAACTCTGGGTGGTGGTCTGCATTCCATAATCTGACCAGTTACTTTTAACATTTCATCCATTTTTTCTTTCAACTCAGCAATTTCTTGTTTCTGACTTTCTATTTCCTTTTTCAATTTCTTCTTTTCTACTTCCCATAGACTTTGTTGTATGTCAGTCTGGGCTATGTGTTAGAAAGTTAGGGTTTGCAATGTAACTAGTTCCCAATTAGCTTTAACATATTCCAGAAACTCAATTAAAAACGTCCTCCTATACACAACAATGGCTTTACAAATTGCAGGGTGAAATACAACTTCACTAGGCACATTCAATTGTTCAATCTGTTCTTGCTCTTGCTGCAAGATAAATTCTTCTTGTTGCTGTGGTGGAGAAGTCTGTGCTTCCTCCAAAAATTACATAGCATCCATAGCCAAATCATCAAGATTTGGTAACCCTTGCTCATTGTGCCCTGTTTCTTTTGTCTCAACTTGTTCCCCTTCAGGAACGAATGAACTCTGAGCAGCATTCTCAGACTCATTATGAGAAACATTAAATTCAAATTCAACAAACCCTTCTGAAATTACAATCACCTCGGGTTGCGGTGAAGCAAGGGAGGTCTTAGATTATTTCCTTGTGGAAACCCTTCTTGGCACAGATGCGGCTGCAGGAGGTGTTTCGGTAGCTTTTCTTTTTCTTATTTGTTCAGAGGGCTCTACCCTACCAGAGGATGATGGTGAACTGGTAATAGCAACAGGTGTTGTTGTAGGAGAAACGACTGCAGGGGAAGGTGCTGCAGGAGAGGAGCATTGTCTTTTCTGAAAACAAGGGTCAGATTCAGGGGACCCTTCTGCCTTTGTTTTTCCTTTCTCTCTCCTAGTGGCAGACCTAGTTTGTACCCTAGCAGAGGATTCGGGTGCAAAAGCTGCAGGACTAGGTGCTACAGGAGTAGATGACCCTTGCCCTGTTCCACTAGTAGATGCAATGTCTTTCTTCTTTCTTTGAGGTCGTGGGGTAAGTACCCTAGGAGGTTGCAGTATTTGCAAACTCTTTCGGTCAACAAATTATTGCCAGGAGAGAGGTGAGACATCTCTCAAAGAGCGCTCAATCAATAATTTAATAAGGCCATGATGAGTGACAGAATTGTCTTTCCCCTGTTGAGTTTCGTGGGCACTTTGTTCTAAAAAATTTAATAAGAAATTCAGAACATTCACAACTAACCCATGCCTCATATGGCTTAATAATTTAAAATGATGAGAATGCAGGTAGGAAAAATGGCCTTCACAAGTTAAATACCTTATTATATAAGTAGCATACTCTGAATATGGAGGAGGCAGCGACACACGCTTGCATCCCTGCTTGGAGACTTCTAGAGGTCCATCAGCAGGCATTGAAAACTCAGCCCTTGCAACTGCAGCATCTGAAGAAAAGTTTTCTCCAACGGTTGGGAGCTCAGTTACTTCAACAATTTTGTCTTCGGTTGCAACAACTGTTAGACCCCATACGGTGGCTTCCCCTTTAGAAAGTGTTCTAAAAAATTCTCCAGCAGCCTCCTCATCAAAATCATTTAAGCTCAAGAAATAATTTAACCATCCACAGAGGCTGAATGCGTGGGCTATCTGCAGATTTTGCAGTAACAATTCATGAGCTACAGGCTCATGTCGTACCAACTGACCACCCATATTTGCAGTTTTTTAGCTGAACTCAATTCCTTGCTGAAGATTCAAATTCTTTATTTCCCTTTCTGCTCTGGTTTTTCTTCTGTCATGCCGTCACATTTATTTTTTTTTTCCAAAAATGAGCTTTTTGAACAAGGAGTCTTAATCGTAGTTCACAAGAAAAACATGCATTAAAGAAGGACACGTGATCACATTTGGAAAGTACTAGAAAAGTATTAAAGAAAGGTTATTCGTGTAGTTATGGCAGTGGCGAAAAGACAGGTTTTAAAAGATGGACTACCCCGCCCCTACTTCTTGGTAAAGTATGACATGTGTCCACATACGTACCAAGAACATGTAGAGATCTGCAATAATGACCTAAGATACGCATAGAAAGGTAAATGAATAGAAATGAAATAAATCAAATATGATAGAAGATATGGTATTTGATAATTGGTGGTACGCACGCAGTGAAGAAAGATGACCAGCATCGCATGAGCGCTGACAAGTGAAGATATCTTAATTCTTGATGCGACGATGAAGTGGATGGGTGACGTGGATGAAATGTATGAATGAAATGGATGGATGGAATGGATGGATGGAAGATAAAGAATTGAGATGAGGGCGATAAATAAAAATGGAGAAAAAGGGCTTCCTTAAAAAGAAAACCTTTATTATGGGCATGCTTTTTGAAAATTACGGCAACACTACAAGAGAAAGGCTAAAGCCTTCAGCTGTAGGAAGAGTAGCAGGAGGAACTTGAATGAGCTGTTGCATGAATTCTTCCTTGGACACTGGTTTATGGTACAACCGGAGTCGGTGGCCATTGACTAGCAATTTAAAACGGACTGGATCAATTGTCACCAACTATATAGCTCCATTGTCGAACACATTTTCATCCTCATAGGGGCCAAGCCAGCGTGTTGTGAGCTTACCCTGGTTTTCTTGATATCTAGAATCATATAACAGGGCCCAATCTCCAGCAGAAAATTTCCTGGTTTTGATATGCTGATCATGCCATTTCTTTCTTTGTTGTTGGATTGCTTTTGTGTGCTGCAGGGCGACTTTTCTCATTTCGTCCAAAGCATTTAGCTGCAGGAGACGGTCCTTTTGTGCTTCAGATAAGTCCATGTTGAGTTCAAGAGCTATCCTCAAAATTTTACGTTCAAATTCTATGGGTAACATAGCTATTTTCCCATAAAGCAGTTCAAAAGGTGTAAACCCAGTTGTTGTCTTCCATGTAGTTCTGTAAGCCCAAACTGCTTCAGGAAGTCTATTGCTCCAGTCTTTTCTATGGATCTGCACTATCTTTGTGAGGATCACCTTAATTTCTCTGTTTGTTACCTCTGCCTGACCATTGGCTTGAGGATGATAGGGGTTGGATTTCCTATGTTTAATCTTATAGTCATTCATTAGTGCAGTGATCAGATTTGACGTAAACTGAGCTCCTTGATCAGTTACAAGCTCTCTGGGAACTCTGAATCTTGTGAAAATTTGTTCATACAGAAATTCAGCAACTTTGTTATCTTGGGCATGATTCATAGCTTTTACCTCGACCCATTTTGTGACATAATCCGTGCAAACTAGAATGTATGACTTTCCATTTGATGGCGGATCAATTGCTCCTACAAAATCCATTCCCCATTTATCAAAAGGGGTGACTATGACCTACGGATATAGTGGCATTTCATCTGACTTAGTTGGACTTCCCATACGCTGGCATCTGTCACACTTCCTTATATAGGCCACAACATCCTTGTGTAATGTTGGCCAGTAGTACCCTATTGTAAGAACCTTCATTGCTATTCTTTTTGCTGCAAAATGCCCCCCACATGGTTCATCATGGCAAGCATGCAAGATATCATAAGTCTCATCTTCTCTTACACATCTTCGCATTACTTGATCAGGTCTAGTATAGAATAGACAATTTGTGGTCCAGGAAAAGTTAAAACTTTTCTCTATCAACAACTTCTTTTCTTTTGGGGAAAAGTGAGCTGGTATTCTGTTTGCTGCTAGATAATTAGCAATGTCTGCATACCATGGAGTTTGTGCAACAATGGAGAACGAGTGTTCATCAAGAAACCTATCATCAATAACTTCATGTTCATCAGGTGAAGCTGATTGAAGTCTTGATAAAAAGTCAGCTACAACATTAGCTCTTCCCGGTTTGTCAATGATTGTGATATCAAATTCTTGTAACAACAGGAGCCATCGTGCCAATCTACCATAAATGGCAGGTTTGTTCATTAGGTACTTGATTGTTGCATGATCAGTATGAACGAATATCTACTAACCTGTGACATAATGCCTAAATTTATTCAAAGCATACACTACCGCAAGCAATTCCTTTTCTGTAACAGTATAGTTGAGCTCAGGACCTTGGAGGTTCTTGCTGATAAAGTAGATAGCATGCTCAATTGAATTTTCTTTTTGACTTAAAACTTCTCCTATACCAAAATTAGATGCATCAGCATGTATGTGAAAAGGAAAATTCCATTTTGGTCCTTGAAGAACAGGGGCTTTAGTAAGCAAGTCTTTTAGTTGTAGGAAGGATTTTTTACAGGCCTCTGTCCACTCAAATTGGGAATCCTTTATTAACAAGGCATAAAGTGGGCTGGAAATTTTACTGAAGTCTTTTATAAACCTTCTATAATACCCTGCATGACCAAGAAAACTTCTAACATCTTTTTGTTTTGCAAGAGTTTGTAAATTTAGAATAACTTCAATTTTAGCAGGGTCAACCTGAATTCCATTCTTTGAAATATGATGACCTAAAACAATACCTTCTTCCATCATCAGAAAACACTTTTCACTGTTTAGAGATAAATTTTTCTCTCGCACCTTTTCAATACCTTTTCTAAATTCATCAGTGCCTCTTCAAATGTGACTCCATAGGTAGTGAAATCATCCATGTAAATTTCCATACATTCATGAGATATATCAGCAAAGATACTAATTACTGCTCTCTGAAAGGTTGCTGGTGCATTACATAGACCAAAAGGCAAGACCGAATAAGAAAATGTTCCCCATGGACAGGTAAAAGTTGTCTTATCTTGATCCTCAGGAGCAATTTTTATCTGATTGTACCCGCTGTAACAGTCCAAAAAGGAAATATATCTTTTGCCAGACAATGAGTCTAGTACCTGGTCTACAAAAGGTAGTGAAAAGTGATCTTTTTTAGTATACTTGTTCAACTCTCAGAATCTACACACACTCTCCATTTTCCTTTCTTGGGGACAATGACTAATGGAGAAACCCATTACCGTCGTAATTGTAATAAACCAAAGATCAAGCAACTTTTGAACTTCATTTTCACTACTCTAAGTGCTGGATTTATTTTGAGGTCATTGTCTAACCTGCAAACAATCTTTCCTTGATATATATCCTATGAGTACAAATTCGAGGATCGATTCCTTGCATGTCCCCATATTCCCATGCAAAAGCTTTATGCTATTCTTGTAGCATTGTTAATAAGTCAGCCTCTTGAGACTGTGACAACTTTCTATTAACATTCAAACAATGATCTGGAGACAATTCTATCTACTTAGTGAGATTACTCATAGAATCAACAGGTAATGTTTGTACCTCTTGTGGAAGCAAGTTAT
>VDFB02158537.1:0-11236 GCA_007258455.2 Sequoia sempervirens | reverse complement strand
TCAACTACTAATAAAACTGTTCTAAATGGGAAAGTATCTCTTAACAACTAAAATTATTTTTCTCTCCACTTAGTTCATAAAATCCATGATGTATGCATGGTTGTATCAATTTACAATTTTTTTCCATAAATGTTCCTATAGGTACCTCCTCTTCTACATAATCTAACCCTATGGATCTTCTTTAACTCTTTTAACTTACCATCTTCGTCATGTTAGTATCTTCATTTCTCAAGAGAATTTTAGCTAGATTTCCACATGTTTCACAAAGTCCTTTTATGCATTTTATTGGACTACCTACATCATCATCAAATTTATCACATAAGATGAATGCTATGAGTTGACTTACTCATTTAGGAGGTGCATTTTGAGAACCATCACTTTCTTCTTTGATATTTCAAAACACCTGATAGTAAAGATCAAATTCAATATGATGACAACAAGTTTCAAAAAACTTCTTTTCCTTCACATAATGTGGCCTTAACATTTTAAACATTGTTTTTTTCAATTTTTACATGAGGATTTGCATCATAAAATATCACATACATCTCATGGTGTGTTATTTCTGACCAATGTTTTGTATGTAGTTCAAAATTATTTGGCTCGATCCTATGTTTCAAAACATCTCTTCTATTTGATGAGGGAAGAGTATGATCATGCTAAAAACTTGAGATCAAGTTCCTAAAACCATCTTCAATCTTGTTAGAATGAGGAGCCCTACACATCATATCCCAATTGCCTTTTGTAGTAGTATCATCCAAAACCTTTCTCCTTTTCACAAATCTTGTTAACTATATGTCTTTCTACTTACACCAAGTTTAGTTTTGGACCTCAGGTTCTTTTCTTCTATTCTGCACTATATCAACTTTCTTTTGGTATATCCGAGGTGATGCTTGGGAGCTGGGGCTTTCCTCGAAAGTCACCTTTGGTCTAGGGACAACTTCCTATGCTTCAACTGAATTATTTTTAGAGCACACGTGTAGTAGTCTAATTAGACTCACAGAGCTCTTGTCATAGGAATCTCGTTTGCGAACACCGCATCTTCACCTTCCAACCATGAGAAAAGCACATACTTTTCTTCTTCTTGCTCTATAGACATACCCTACACTTGAGCCATTAGGATGACATTTTCAACACCCAAAGACTAGTATCCATAAGAGGACACATTAGGAGCATTCTCTTGTCTTCTTTGCTCAACAACTCTTTGTTGGAAATTTCCTCTAGGGTAATTTTTGGGTGTGTATGCATCATTACATGTGAAACACCATGAATCTGAGTTGTCTGCCAAATTATTTTTGCCAACAACTAACTCCTTATGTAGATTTGGTGGAATCATTTGTAGAGGGGTATCAACTGGGACAATTTGATTTGTGGGTTGGATTTGGTGATTCGATCTTTTCCCTCCATGGTACTGGTTGGGCTAGTTATGCTGATAGGATGGTCTACTACCTTGATAATTCTGATAAGGGGGCTTCAGAGGCATAGCCTATTTCGTTTTGATATTTATTATCTCACTAGTAAAATTTCACAAGATGTTCTTCATATCATTCATCTCCATGGCTAGTGATGACAAAGCAATTGTGCTTGTTTGAGTAGCTAGATCACATGCATAGGAGGGGTTGTTTGTGAGGTGTCAGGGACCTCCTCATGCAACCGTGTTGACAACTTTGGGAATACAAGCATCAACGGTCATAGGGGGAAGCTTTCCAGTGTCTATCAAGTCATTCTCTGCTTGAACAACTAGCTCATAAGTGTTTGACAATGTTTAGCCTCCAAATGACTGAATCATCATGGCTATATCTATGTTGAAAGCTTTGAGATAAAATACTATAGCCATGCTTACATGCAAGAAAGACACAATCAAGATTCTTTGCTAGGTTTTGTGGAACCTGGTATTGAAGTCTACAATAACCTCTTATGAGGCTCTTTTGATGGTAATCAGTTGTTGGAGGGATGACTAGTCTCCCTTCTCATTGAATTGGTTGAAGAATACATCTCCAAGTTGATCCCAAGTGGCAATGGAGTTGGGTGCCAAGGATCTGTACCAGTCAAGGGCTCGCCCTTTAAAAGAAGCAACTAGTAGCTTTAAGGCTACATTTTGTTCTATAACATGATGCACAATGTAGACATTTGCTACATCCAAAGATGTTTTGTAGCACTTTTAAAATCCTCCCTAGTTAATTTGGGGAGTGCCTTCAAGGCATTAGTAGGAATTGGATCCCAAGTAGTTGAAGCTACCAATGGAATAAGTGGAACCACTATTCTATGCAACAAATTTCTAGGTGGTCCTAGAGCAGCTATTTGTAGTGGTTGTTGTGTTGTGCTTGACCCTATAGCCCTTTAGCAAGTTACAACCATGAGAGGTGGTAGCAAGAAACCTGGATTTTGTGTTGCAAATGACCTTGTAATAGGCCTTTGGATTAATGACCCTGACTCCCAATCAGGTTTGAATGGGTCCCATTAGGCATGTTAGAAAAGGAATTTTTAATGCTTAAAACCCTCACTTCTAAGCAAACAATGTCTTATGGGAAGTTTCACAAAAGTGGGAATTAATTTTTGTATTTGCAAAACAACCTTTGGGGTTTTAGAAGCTAAATCTTTGATTGCTTTGAGAGGAAAAGGGGAGAGAGAAAGCAAAGGAAATTGAAATAAAGATAACTAAGGCGATATGCCAAAACACCTTTGGTACTCACTACTAATTTGCATAATATAGATCAAAACATTCCAAACATCATAGATAATTAACATAGCACTTGCATGGTTCAAAGTCTAACATTTAAGAAAGCTTATACTATAAAAGTAGGGAATTAGAAATAACAGATAGATATTAAATTCACACAGTTTGGCACAAAACACCACATCCTCTTCATTGTTGGGGAAGAACAAATTACAAAGGCCCAATAACACAATACAAAATATTTGATCCTTCCTAAGGCATTTGAAATGAAAATAATAAGCTACTACTATTCCTATTCCAGAACTAAAAGCTACCAATAATTCTCTCCAAAAACATCTAATAGTAATTTTGTTGAGATGAAATCGAGAATTGGAACTAGAATTGAATGAACATAACTCACTGAATCCAAAAAATTGAACCCTTGGTAATGATAACATCTCTTAATAAATAGGCGTTGCTTCCCTACATGGTTAGGACTCTCGAGGCCAAGAAAACTTGACACCTAGAGCCTCTTGCATGCATTCATCATGGAAACCTCGCAACATAATCAGATCTTGGAAATGTTTCAGCGTGCATGCATATGTGATCTACAAATCCTAAGCATGGCCACGTCTTAATGTTCAACGACCTCCAAATGCTAATGTGTGCTTTACTCGGTCTATCATGGCGGCTCAGGTAATGGCACATCCTTTTCCCGCGAAGGGAACTCTTTCACCTTTCAAAGCACGTGGTGATGCCACGCGAAAGCTTGGGACTGTTCCGTGAATTTTCCTGCCCCTAATGCATCGATAGTTCCAGTGCCACCATTCGGCACCATGGTGTTGTCCCAAAGGATTAACCGAGCGCTGTTTACAGCGGGTAAGTGCGGGGCTGCCACATGTCTCCATCGGGAAACCCATTCACAAAGTGAATATTGCTAAAGTTGCAAAATATAGAAGAGATTAAGTTGGACGCTCGGCTTGCAGTTGCACCCAACTAAGCGCTAAGTCACATATTTCTCAAAAGAGTGGATTTAATCTGCAATAATTAATTTGACAAGATAATTTGCAAGATCATAGTTTTCGAAACACGCTTTTTAACAAGTATAACTTTAATATATTTTCATTTTATTATGTATTTAATTTTTAATTTTTATTAAACATAGGTTTTTCATCAAATATCAAGTTCTTCATTTTACATGGATAGAAAATAGTAAAATATTGAAAAAAATCCAAAAACCATATGTGCACTAGGTATTGATGTCTTTGTTTCACCAAAAAATAATAATTGAATTTCGATATATACACAACAAGTTATGCTTTACGACATACACCTATGTCCAAATTAAAATTACCTTGACTTCAAAAATTAATTAAAAAATATGTAAAAAAAATTATGAAAAAATATCCGTGCGCTAGATATTTGATGAACTACAAATCTATATTTTAAAAATTAGAATTTTACCCTTTCTAAAAAAAATTTATGCTCTAGATGACATAAACATTAATTTGTAAAAGGTTGTTTACTATTAAAAACTAGATATTAAAAGTTACGTAAAAATATTCATGATTTATTTCAATATATATATATATATATATATATATATATATATATATATATTTAGAATCTATATACAAATCACTAGTTTGTATCATCTTCAAATTTTTAATAGTTTAGTTGTTATAAGTCTCAAAACGTGAAGATTTAGTTAAAAATGATGATATTAATGTC
Organism: Sequoia sempervirens; assembly: GCA_007258455.2. Classification (NCBI taxonomy): domain Eukaryota; kingdom Viridiplantae; phylum Streptophyta; class Pinopsida; order Cupressales; family Cupressaceae; genus Sequoia; species Sequoia sempervirens. The sequence continues at coordinate 6,852 of VDFB02158537.1, read as the reverse complement.
CTACTTTGACCAAAAAGTGGAACTCATTATTGTGGGATTACCTTGATATGATCAACTTTTGTTAGTTAACTAGGATTCATTGAAAACAACATTAAAAAAATAAACAAAGCTTTAGAGTCACCATCATCAAAGGATTTTTTAATGGATGAGTCATAAGTCTTTTTCTTATTTCTATACTTCTTAAACATGCCCCCATTTTCCATGGTTTTGGGAATTCAATTTACTCTTCCTTGGGGTCTTTGAATGGCCTTGAGACTAAGATCTATTAGTAGATTTATTTTAATCCCTTTTAGACCCTCATTTATCCTTGGGCCTTCCTTGAACATGTAGTGCATCTTTTGAGCCCTCATTCATGGATTTGATCTTCATTTCCTTTGTAAGCAAGACAACAAGGACATCCAATCTAGGATTTGTCATTGAACCACTCATAATAATGATTAAATTTTTCTCATGATTCAAAAAAAGACTAAAGTAAAAAAAATACACTTACCCTCCTCATCAAGCTTACATCAACAAATCCTAACTGACCTAGAATCAAATTAAATGCATTCAAATGCTTTACAAAATAGTCCCCTTGTTTCATTTGTTATAAGTATAATTTTTGTTTCATAAAAGAATTATTTACTAGACTTTTTGTTTGGTAGATCTCTTCAAACCTTCTATAAGAGATATGTGGTTGCCTCCTTAAAGATATTTAATAGGATAAATTTTGTAAGAGATAACCGAATGGTGCCTCGTGCATTTTTATCTAGTTTCATCTGATCATCATTAGACATACTTTCTTGTTTACCATTGTTCAAAATAACTCTCCACTAATCTCTCCCTTCAAGAAGATTCCCAATTTTCAAAGTTTATAACTAACAACCATGGAATTCTCAATCTCTAATTGAGATGTACTTGTCACCACTTCCAATACACACATAGATGTACAAACACAGAAAACAAGATGCTCCCTTCACAACACAAAAAACTTGCAACACTTCTACAAAAGCATCCCCCTCTAATCAAAACCAAAGCTATGATGTCAAATGTCAAAATACAAAGTGAAAAATTGTAGTAAAAAACAAAACTAAGTATATATTTTAATGTGTTCATTTATTAACTAATGTAATGGAAATGTAGAAAGCATATAAAATTCACTGCGATAACAAATTCACCCCAAGTAAAATTCACCTCTAGGAATTCAATCGTACTAAAATTAATTTGATTTATGATAATAAAAATGATAATAAAAAGTTAAATGCATTAACTTTAGAAAATTTAATTTATGATAATAAAAATAAAAATATTTTTCAATATATTTTATTTTATCAGTTATCTATAATCAATTATACATACCAGAACTATATAATCTAATAATTGGTATTGTCATAACCGGTGAACAGTGAATTGTTGATGGTGAATTTGAATTGATGAATTGCTGACGTAAATTTGTCGTATGCCAAGTGAAGCACATAGTAGTGTAGTCTTTTCTCTAAAGGTGGAATTTGACATTGTTTGTAAATGTGAAAACGAACTCATGCCCAACAATAGATTTGGGAATTATTTAATTTTGGAGTGTGATGGAGTCCCTTAATTTTCACCCAAATAACTATTTTAAACAAGGTAGAATGTACAATTCTTTTTTTTTATTGAATAAAGCTAAAAGAGGTTACAATGAATAATAAAGGATGTACAATTCTTCCATAGTTGAACGTTAGAACCGGTGAAGGTTTTCTTTTTATTTATTTATTAGTTCAATTTAAAAATGTAAAGGCTTAATCAATAAGCAATCAAATATAAAGATAAGACAAAAAGGGGTTGGTAGAACGTCAATGCATTTAGCAATACGTGAAAATGAGTGATGGAAAACGACAAATTTTCTCCTCCTGTATAAACTCAGCAGCACCTATCCAGCCCCAGGAATGCAGAGCAGGGCGGTGGCTATCCAGCCCCCAAAAATGCACCCCGCATGATGCATGGCATGGATGCCTCATACTTTCTCGATTTTTCCCCCAACCAAACTCTCGTGCAAATTTGTCCGTATTTTCTTATTTTCTGCAAACTTGTCCTATTTCCTGCGCTGGAGTGATGACTGGGTTTTTGGTATATCAAATCAATGTATTTAGTTATTTTAAAAGATAAAGATTATATTTTAATTTTGTTTTTTATTAAATATATTATATTTATTTTATTTTATCATGTAAAATTTTCAATATTTAATTATAATTTTAAAATTATAAAAATACTTAAAATATTAATAAAATTTAATAAAAATTTAAACTTTTATTTTAATATAAAATGCATAAAACTTATTTAGTATAAAAAAATTTAATTTTCAAAAAAATTGTTTTATTAAATTAATTTAAATATTAAGATTTTGATATCTTTAATATAAATTAATATTAGAAATTTTGATAAAAATAGATTTTTATTTATAATTTTAAAATCTATTAGAATTATGATCAAATTTTTGGAACAAAATTTTAAATATTTAATGTATAAATTTTTTAAAAAAATTAATATAAAATGAATATAGATTCTTTTAAATAAATCTTTAAATTTTAAACCTTTTTAATATAAAATGACTATAGATTCTTGGAATATAATATTTGTTTTTTTTTTTGAATAAAATTTTAAATCTTTAATGTATAAGATTTAGAATAGTTATAGAATAGTTATTGTTTTAATTAGTTGTTATAGAATAGTTATGTTTTAATTAGTTGTGTTTAATAAATTCAAAATTGTTTGGGAAGACCGTAATAGATATGAGAGGGAAATTATAATGGTAAGTGCAAGTTTTACTCCATAGTGTATGAGAAAGTGCACAAGAAGCCTATGCCTAGAATGAATCCATTATTAATAAAAAAATTTAGAGTGAGAAAGCTCTAGTAGCATGTTGGATCTATCCTAAAAACCCTCGAAGTATGATTTTTTTTTCATTTATCTAATTCAATTGTTTCTATTATGAATTGAAGAAAGATAGGTGGTATCCCTATAATATTATTTAAAATTAGGGGGAAAATTTTTAAGTCCGTGTCAATTTTTATAATTGGAGACAAAAATGAATCTTTTACCTTTGATTGAATTTACCCGATTGGTTTTCATCCAAAGGGTAGAATTAAGAAATTTGTCTTACAAAAAGATCAACCTCTTGTACAAAAATGATAAAAAACTTTCTAATTATAACTATAACTTATATGGGTTGTGTGATGAGAATTTCATGCATACTATCAAGGATAATGGTTTCTTGATTATGGATAATAATTCAAACAACACTAAAGGTTGGCATAACCTTATCAAATATTTGCAAAGAAAATTCAAAAATTAAAATTAAAATTAAAGTAACAAAACACTCACATGATTTATAAATTGAAACAAATTAAAAACTCTCCTAAAATATTTGCATAGATTCAAGAATAACCCAATTTGAACCATGCTTACCCCACATAGTCTTCAAGGGCCTATAATCTTATGAAAGATTTACCAAAAAAAAAATTCATAAAAAAATTGGATAGCATGATTTAACAGATTGAAACGAATTAAAAAAATTCTCATAGAATAACTAAAGAGCTTGGACATAACCCATATTTACTTGAGTCATAAGACAAAATTATTAAGGTTAGGGTTAGGGTTGGAATTAGACTTTGAGTTTAGGGTTAGAGTTAGAATTAGAGATCGAATATGGGTGAGGGTTAGGGCTAAGGTTTTAATTAGAGTTATGGTTATGGATAATATTATAGTTAGGGTTGGGGATGAGGTTAGGGTTAGAATTAAAACGAGTGTTAAAATTAGGTTTAGATTTGGGGTAAGGATTATTATTAGGGTTAGAGTTAGGGTTAGGATTATGATTATGATTAAAGTTAGGGGTAGTGTAAGGGTTAGGGTTAGAATTAGGATTAAGGTTTGGTTTAGATTTAGGATTATGATTACAATTAAGGTTAGGGGTAGGGTTAGGGTTAGGGTTAGAGTTAGGGTTAGGTTTATAGTTATGATTAGGGTTTTCTTTACAATTAGAGATAGAATCAGAATTAGGGTTAGGTTTCACATTAAGGTTATTATTAGGATTAAGGTTAGGGTTATAATTAGATACAAATTAGGGTTAGGTTTCATGTCAAGGTTATAATTAGGGTCAAAGTTATAATTAGATGTAAGCTTTATTATATAACTATAAATACATTAATTTAGATATTTATTTTTCAAAGATTTTAAACATTTTTTAATTTTAAGTATATTAAAATAGGAACTTGTAAATTTAGGAAAGTTCTTCCACACTTAATTTTCTATACTTTCACACTTAATTTTCTATGTTTTAGAAACTTCTTTTTAGACATAACAATTTAACATATTCTTTTAATTTTAATTTTCTAAGCTTTAGAAACTTCTTTTTAGGTGTAAATAGTAAATTTATAAACTTATTTTTATAAGAAATAGTAAATTTATAATATTTCTTTTATAGTTAATTTTTTTAATTTTAGAAACTTCTTTATGTTTAATAATTTTATTTTATTATAAGTTCAATTTAAAACTAAATTCAAATTTATTCATAATAATACTTAAAATATTAAGATTAAAGAAAATAATAGAACAAAACTTAAGCTATACTCCTTGCAACATATCTTACTCAAAAAAATAATATACCTAAAACACTAGGTATAATTGAATGATCATTGACTTTTCCAAACTATTTTTAATTGTCTTTTCCTCTTGCATATTGAACATTAAATCTATTAGCTTAACTTGAACTGGGATAAAATCCTTAATTAAACATCTAAAAATAAACTTATAAAAGAAAACATATTGTTAGGGTTAAATTATAGTTAGAATTAATTTTTAAATTAAGCATGGGTTAAAAATACCCTGTATTTTGCCACTATTCCACGGACTACTATAATGGAAGTAATCGCTTATAGGGGGTGAAATTTGTCTACCAATTAAATTTTGAAATATGTTTTGTTATATAATTGGCATGTATAATTGATAATAGATAAAAAAAATTCAAATAGAAAAAATACTTCAGCTCTCATTGTTAGAAAGAGAATTATTAATAACTAGTTAAGATTTGGTGGTGGCTATAGTTACTTAAATAAATATAATAATTTAATATTGATGTAACTTTAGACGGATGTATTTAAGATAACTATATTATGTCAATTTTTTATTTTTTAAATATTTTAATTTTGGTCTCTTTAACATATTAATTTTTTGATTAAAACATTAAGAATTTATAATAAAATATATATTTTTTAATTTCATATTTTGAAGTTAAAAATCAAAACATTTCTCTAAAATCTTATACATTAAAGATTTAAAATTTTATTCAAAAAAATTAAACAAACATTATGTTCAAAGAATCTATATTCATTTTATATTAAAAAAGTTTAAAATTTAAACATACATTTAAAATAATCTATATTCATTTTATATTAAAAATGTTTAAAATTTTATACATTAAATATTTAAAATTTTGTTTCAAAAATTTGAACATCATAGTCGTAATAGATTTTGAAATTATAAATAGAAAACCTATTTTATCAAAATTTCTAATATTAATTTATATTAAAGATATCAAAATCTTAATATTTAAATTAATTCAATAGAAACTTTTTTTTTGAAAATTTAAATATTTTTATAGTAAATAAATTTTATGCATTTTAAACTTTTATTAAGTTTTTTAAATATTTTAAGTATTTTTATAATTTTAAAATTATAATTAAATATTGAACATTTTACATGATAAAATAAAATAAATATAATATATTTAATAAAAAAACAAAATTAAAATATAATCTTTATCTTTTAAAATAACTAAATACATTGATTTGATATACGAAAAACCCAGTCATCACTCCAGCGCAGGAAATAGGACAAGTTTGCAGAAAATAAGAAAATACGGACAAATTTGCACGAGAGTTTGGTTGGGGGAAAAATCGAGAAAGTATGAGGCATCCATGCCATGCATCATGCGGGGTGCATTTTTGGGGGCTGGATAGCCACCGCCCGGAAGCAGGGTACGCAACATACAAAATCGAATGCCCATCTGATTGGCTGTCATGCCATGACCTGCGTTAACGGTCTGTCAGACATCCTGTAGCAGCCTGTCGTCCTTATCTGTCCGCCTGACAGCCCGTGACATTCCTGTAGGTCTGAAAATTACGACAGCTGACATGCTACGAACCTACTAATAAAATAGTAAATGGCAGCTTGCTGAGAATGTGTTGGGATATGCTGCACCGCCTTCACTTTAAATAAGATTTAGTTTTATTGCTTTCTTTTATTAAAAAATAAGATTTATTCTTTTATTGTTCAAAATAAGCATTAACGTGTATGGAAGAACATTTTATTTAAATATTATTTTGTTTCATGCTCACAGTAATTTTAAATGGAAATTGGAACAAGTATGTAAATTTTTCCATTAAAAATAATAGTAATAATTTATTTACTTATTTTAAATAAGTTTAATGTATATTTTTTATGTAACTTTTTAATTTAAATTTTGGTGAAGGGGTATGACAAATTCATCTAAATAAAGTGCACATAATATAAGCATAAAATTAATATTTAATTCTAAGAGACAACACCAAATAAAATATGCAAAATATTAATATAGAATTTATACAAAACAATTATTATATCATAACTTTATATAATATACAATATTAAATTAATATATATGATGACATTTTTACCCTATCTATTTAGCATATTTGATGTTTACTCAACTCAAAATAATAAATAAAATTCAACAATAAAACATAACTATTTAAAGGAAGTATGATATTAGACATAATAAAAAAAAAAAAAATCACTCCATCAAATAGTGTTTGAATGTAATTGATTTTACCTTATAGTTGCTTTAAACAACTTTTTTTT
>VDFB02158536.1:0-10479 GCA_007258455.2 Sequoia sempervirens | reverse complement strand
AACAAAGGTCACATGGCGGAGATAAATAATATTCTAACTAAATAGGGGAGAAAAAGTATATTTTAGATGTGTATTTTGTCTGGTCTAACACATAACTTAATGAGTGTAGGGTAACTGGTTCAAAAAGGGTATAGAGTAACCTTCAACAATGGTTTGTGCACAATTTTAGATAAATACCCAAGCAACCAGCTTATTGCAAAAGTCAGAATGATAAATCCATTGCATCGTTTCCAAAGATAAGCAAGCCAGATTTGAATATAAATTATGCTCAAGCACAACACTTAATGAATTCACAAGTGGGTAGAGAAGAAACTACAGCAGTAGTGCATAAAATCTTTCAAGCTGAGATAAAAGATGAAAACTGGTTATGGCACCTGAGATTTGGGCATCTCAATTTTGGAGGTTTAAATTTACTTCATAGGAAAGTCATGGTCAAGGGACTACCTTTAATAGAAAAACTAGAAAGGGTACGTGAAGGGTGCATTTTAGGAAAACAACATAGAGAATCATTTCCAACAGGAAAGTCAACTAGAGCAAAAGCCCCTTTGGAAATTATACATTCATATTTTGTATGGACCTATGCAAACACCTCAATAGGTGGTAGTTTTTATTTTCTGACATTCATTGATTATTATTCAAGGAAAACATGGGTTTATTTTCGAAAGCATAAAAATGAAGTGTTTGATCTGTTTCGTCAGTTTAAAAATTTGGTTGAAAAACAAAGTGGCTATTATATCAAAGTGTTGAGAAATCGCATAGAGGTGGTGAATATATTTCAAGAGAAGTTTTAATTTTGAAAAATCACGTAATCACAAGGCCACACAACTAGATACACACCTCAACAAAATGGAGTAGCCGAAAGGAAAAACAAAATAATCATGGAAATGGCTAGAAGCATGTTGAAAGCCAAACATTTGTCAAATGAATATTGGGCAAAAGCAATATCTTGTGCAGCCTATATAATGAATAGGTGTCCAAATCTAAAAGTGTCATGAAACATGGCAAATTCCAAAAGAAGCATGGACAGGAAGAAAACACATTGTTACTCACATGAGAGTATTTGGATGTGTAGCATATGCACATGTGCCTGATGAATTAAGAAGGAAGCTAGATAACAAAGGAGAAAAATATATATTTGTTGGATATAGTGAATAATCCAAAACTTATAAGCTCTATAATCTAACAACAAAGAAAGTTATAATCAGTAGATATGTACAATTTGTAGAAGATAAAGCATGAGATAGAAGCATAGAGAAGACAATCAATATTTCAGCTAGTATACCTCAAGAGGAGAATGAAGTTTCAACATCAACAAATATTCCAGCTATTGTGACTCCTTCCACTCCCATTCAAGCTCAACAAAGTAGTCCACAAGTGACACCAGCATCAACTGTAAGAACAACCTCATGCATTTAAGGAAGTAGTCCAACAAGAGGACAACAAACACCATCTACACCGTGACCATCGGGTCCATATTCCACAAGTTCAAGTGATATGTCAAATCCTACATTGGCAAGTCTAAGAAGATAGAAAATTAGAAGCATAAGAGATATATATATGAGCAAAATGAAGGTGAAAATAATTCAGATCAGATTTCTTCTCGTGATTTTATTCTCAAATAGAAGATCCACCATTTTGAAGATGCACCAAATGATAAATGGCAAGTGCTATGGATGAAGAGATTGAAGCAATTGAAAAGAATCACACATGGGATCTAGTTAGTCTTCCAAAAGACAAAGATTTCATTGGAGTGAAATGGGTTTATAAAACCAAATTGAATGAAAAAGATGAAGTTCAGAAGTTTAAAGCAAGATTGGTTGTAAAGGGCTATTCACAACAGCTTGGAATTGATTACAATGAGAAATTTGCACCTGTAGCACGATTGGATACTATAAGGATGATTTTAGCATTAGCAGCTCAGAATAAGTGGTATGTATCTCAAATGGATGTAAAGTCAGGTTTTTTAAATGGTTATTTAGAAGAAGTTTATGTGGATCAACCACCTGGGTATGAAATTCTGGGTCAAGAAGACAAAGCTTACAAATTCGAAAAAGGCACTATATGGATTGAAACAAGCCCCAAGAGCTTGGTACAGCAGAATAGACAATTATCTTTTGCTGAATGGATTTAATAGATGTAGCGGTGAGCCCACACTGTATACAAAAATGAATGAAGAAGGTGAAATACTGATAGTATGCTTATATGTTGATGACTTAATTTTCACCGGGCAATTTGTCAATTGATCCGCTTTTAAGGCGTATACGAAGAAAGAATTTGAAATGACAAGACTTAGGTCCTGATGAAGTATTTTTGGGAGCATTGAAGTGAATCAAAATGAAAATTGTATTTTTGATTTCGCCACCAAACATATAAATGATATTTTGAAAAGGTTTAATATGATGAAGTGCAAACCAAACACCTCAACACCTACAAAGATGCTCAAACTAAGCAAGATGATAGAGGGTCTAATGTTGATCCAACTTGTTTACTTAGGCTTGTTGAAGTTCCATGTATCTCACCTACAAGGCCAGACATTATGTATGGAGTAAGTTTGATTTCTAGGTTTATGGAAACACCAAAAGACACCCATTGGAAAGCTGGGAAGAGAATTTTAAGGTAAGTGGAACAAAGAATTTTGGCATTAAGTATTCAAGTTTAGATGAGTTCAAACTCATAGGATACATAGATAGTGACTGTGCTGGCAACATTGATGATAGAAAAAGCATGTCTGGTTATGTATTTAATTTTAGGACTGGAGCAGTCTCATGGTCTTCAAAGAAGCAACCAATAGTTTGTCTTTCATCAGCTGAAGTAGAATATGTGGCAGCCACAAGTGCAACATGCCAGACAATCTGGATGAGAAGAATTTTGAAAGAATTACAAAATGAACAAATGGAGGCAACAAAAATTTACTGTGATAACAATTCAGCCATAGCTCTCTCAAAAAATCTAGTCTTTCATAAGAGAAGCAAGCATATTGATACCAAGTATCATTTTATCAGGAAATTAATTAACAATGGTGACATATTTTTAGAGTTTTGCAGATCAGAAGAGCAAAGTGCAGATATTTTCACAAAAGCACTAGGAAGAGATAATTTCATTTTTCAAAGAAATAGATTGGGCATGGTGGATAGTGCAGTTATGTTTAAGGGGGAGTGTTGGAATGTAAACCCTAATCGCAAATGCCTCAGCCAACCAATGCCCAAGAACATCGCAATCAATAAAATAATCATCGCGATACTACATGTAAGAGACTCCGTAGAAGTTTTGTTTTATCTTTAACCGCTTGGTGTTTACCGCCGTCAACTAACCGCTGCCCGCGATATCGCAATATGGGTTTTACCCATTGCGATACCGCGGGGAACTATGGAAAAAGCCGCCACTACTAGTTGATATTTCGGGATGTGAAAAATTTAATATTTAAGATTTTATAATGATGTAAAGGATGTTGTATTAAATGTGTTTTGACGGGAGAAAGTAAGTTAGGTAAATTTGTAATAAATTTTTATGTCAGGCCCTCTCTTCCGTGAAAATCTTTCACGTGACTTTTACCTATATGTATATGTAAATTATTTTTTATTTTTTAATGAGAAGTGAATGTGAGCAAACAGAAAAATACGAGCAGCAGCTCTGTGTTGAAGAAAAAATTAATATTTTAAGCTTTATTTTTTTTACTGTGTGAATTCCTCTGCCTCTGGCCTTCAAATGGGAGCCTGGACCGATTCATATTCGCCGACCCAGAAAAATTTCTTGGATGGTCGCAGAGCTATAGCATTCTCAAGGGAGTGGCTGCTGGATTATTGTATCTTCACCAAGAATGGGAATGGGTAGTTGTGCAAAAAGACTTAAAGTCTCAAAATATCTTGCTTGACTCACAATTTAATGTAAAGTTGGGGGATTTTGGGCTTGTCCGTTTGCATGACCAAACTCAGATACCCCAAACGAGTGGTGTAGCAGGAACCTTGAGTTACATGGCACCGGAAATCATGCGCACAGGAAAAGCCACCGTAGGCACAGATGTATTCAACTTGGGTATAGTGTTGCTGGAGGTTGCTTGTGGAATACGGCCTTTAGATGAATATGTTGAAACAGAGAAACTAGTGTTGGTGGAGTGGGTGAGGCAGCTGTATGCGGAGAAGAGGATAATGGATGTGGTGGATACAAAGCTTGGGGGAGAATATAGTGGTGAAGAGATGGAGAAGGTGCTTAATTTGGGAGTTGTGTGTTCTCATCCTCAACAAGAGTGCAGGCCAGACATGAAACAAGTGTTATAGATATTGGAAGGACAATCTCCAATTCCGCTTGTTGATATTGTTGTAGATAATCCAGATGTCAAACAACTCTCCACCGGCAAGTATTCAGTGAACAGTGCAGGTTGCAGTCGTTCCAGTGCTAGATAAAAGAATGACAGGAAAATGCAAGCCCTAGGTAAAAATGTGCCTTGTTATTTGAGCCTTATGAGGCAATTTCAAATATTGATGGTGTTAAAACGCCCAAAACAAAACAAGTGTCACTAAATGGTGAGTTTTGATTATGTAGTAAGTGAAATTCTTTTTAGTCAAGAGATTCATATTGAGTTATTTTATTTATAAGGAGTTAATTCTTTTTAATTTAAGACTATTTTATTTAATTTAGAATCATTTTGTTTACATTGTTTACTTTATTTCTATCTTAAGAATTATTTAAAATTTTAGGTAAAATATATTTTATTTACTGTAAGCTATTTTATTATGTTGTTATTTATTTAAGAATTATTTTGTTGAGAGATATAATTACAAAGACAACAAGTGGCAATAAGGAGTGGATTGTAACATCATGAAAATGTCAACAAAATCCATTAAAACATTGACATTAAAAAATATTAAAAATATAAAACAAATAAAATATATGAACAAATAAAAAAGAGTTTAACAAGTCTTAAACATATTTCTTAAAAAAAAATCAAGAGATCAATATTTTAGTACCTGCCATTAGACAAATACTATAAAAATAATTATTATTCTTTTTAGTTACTTATTAATAAGTTAGTTTTGAAATGTAAAATTTTTAAATTTTTAAATTCAAAAAATTATTTCTCATAAACATGATTGACTAAAATGTTTTGTGTGAGCTATGGTTTTATCATTTTTTTTAGGAATGGATTTTACCTTCTTCCATATACATTATCTTTATAAGTTAAACTACAACTAGATAATTAAATAAATGATAAATATTTTAGTAAAAATAATAGTTGATAAGGTTTGACCAAAATTTATTATTCAATCTTCAATTTTAAAATTTTAAAATTTTAATTTATATCTTGTCATTTTTATGACCAATTTATTGCATATTTATGTTTTAGGTTTTTATAATACATTTTTTGATAGAAAGGGGGTAAAATTTATCAATCAAAGAAAATCTACAAAGGAGGAGTCAAAGACTCCAATCAAATGCCCCAAGGTGTAAACATAACCCCATAAACAACTAAACCTAGAAAGCTCCATCCAAAAACCATGATTTGCTCTCATCCTCAAAAATCAACCTGGCAAGATCTTGGGAATGCTCGTGGGATAAATGCTCCCAATCTTCCAATTTGCTAACCCCCAACAATATTAGATGCCCATTTCGCCAAACAATCAGCTACTCTGTTTCACTCCTGTGGAATATGAATAAAGGAAACAACATCTAACATGGAATTCAATCTAAGAATCTTCCTAGCCATCGAGGCCAGATACCAATTGACCCCTACCAATGACTAACTATTTAACATATTAATCAAGATTTGTGAGCTTGACTCCAAATAATCCACGCCATCCTAGAGTGCAAGCTCTCTGAATAGCATAAGATCACCAAAACTTCCATCAAAATATTACTTTTTTTCCCCTTATATATCAAGGAGAAGAAAATGGCATTACCAACCATATCCCTTTCAACACCGCCAATTCTAAGAATACATAGGATTACCCCTCAAAGAACCATCATTATTAATGTTTAGAACACCTTTAGGAGGGGGAATCTAATGGCCCTCCCTCTGAGTTTTCTTTCAAAATTTATCACTTCTTTTGCAACAAGGGAATGCCTACCGAATGCCAATAAGATCCATCCTTTGAATAATCTCTCCATCTCCTTTATCCAAAGGAATGGACACTTAACACTTAGCACTCAAAGTATCTTGAACTATACCAACCATTCTCTGCCATAGTTGATGAACTGCAATCTTACGTCCCCTAAAAATCCTTTGATTTCTTTCAAGCCAAATTTTCCATAATATGAAGGAGGGACCTATGTATCATACAATCTAAAGAAAGGGGGCCTAAGCTAGAGACCTCCCCAAAATTCTCCAAAAATCAACTAGGGAGGAAGCATGAACACAAAATTTCCTCCAACAACCCCACTAGAGATGCCAAATATCTCTAGAAAAAGAACATTAAAATAATAAGTTGGAGAGATCCTCTTCATTATTACCACATAAAGTGCACATATGGAAGGATCCTGAAATCTACGTTTTTGAAGATTGTCACACATGAGGCATTGGTTCCAAGCTAAAGTCCATAAGAAGAAATTACATTTAGGCTAAGAAAATTTGTTCCACACATACTTGCACTAGTTGACTTCCCCCTGTACTTCTAAAAAATACAACTCCTGATAGCTAGAGGCAATGAATAGGCCTCCTTGGGATTTGGGCCCCAAGTCAAGATTTCCTTCACCCCAACTAAGTTACAAACTCTACCATCTAAAATCTTCATTAACTCAACATGGTCCTCCAAAGAGCCACCAACTAGCCACTCTATGGGTTCCTTCCATCTAAAACCTCCCACCTTTCCTAGAATAATAAAATATTTGAAATCCACCACTCATGATCACCCAACTTCTAATAAAAAGTGACCAAGATCTTGAAGATGTGGGTACATAGCCAAAATAGGAGGAGAGACATCCTTGGAGTCATGCTAAAAGTGTACTTTAGAGCCCATATTGCAAATACAGAATAAACCTTTCTTAATCAAATTAGCTCCTCGCTTGAGAGTATCCCAAATGATAGAGCCTTTACCTACCAAACCAATGTGAGGAACCTCTTCTTTTTTCACCCCTGTTAAATATTTGGTAGGAAAAATCGTAGCCAAAATCTAGTCCTAATTGTTGCACCATCTCCAATAGAGCTTGGGAGCCAAAGCCTAACCAATGATACTAGAGCTTGTCTCAAGCCAAGTCACCCATCTTGTTTTGATCTACAAACTGTGTCCTATTTAACTAAACTCCACTTTGAGGAAACCAAGCTACCTGCCCATAAAAATTTCCTTGAAAGAGCATCCAAATCCTTAATAAAACTCCTAGGAGCCACCTAAAGCATACATCTATAGTTGAGAAGCACTTGAATCACAAAGTTTAGAAGAAACACCCTCTCAATAAAGGACAACCATCTATGAGGCCAATGATTCACCCACAACTAAAAATTATCCAAAATGCTTTTCTAGGTCACTCGTGGAGAGGGACCAATAGAGAGAGGAACCCAAAGATTAACCATAGGTAACACTCCTATATAGAATCTGAAAATGAAAGCAATCTATTGTTGGATGAACACAAGAGTATTGAAGAAAAAGAGAATAGTTTCTGTCATTTATCTATTACCCTAATGCCTAAGATAAGTGTCCAACACCTGATGAAAGTTAGTTGCTTCCCTAATTTTTTCCACACCCATCAAGGCAGTATCCTCAAAAAACTATAGATGAGACTAAGGAGGCACTCCATTTCCCTAACTCCATCCCTAGAAAAACCCATTAGAAACATGAATTTTAAGGAAACACCCCAAGCCTTCAACCATAAGGATAAACATATAAGGCAACATAGGATCTCCTTTCCAAAGACCTTTAGAATCCCCAAAGAGGAAGGTTCACCATTAACAAGAACATAGAAGGAGGTGGAAGTAACACAACTCATAACCCAAGAGACCCACTCCTTAACAAAACCAAAGGCACACAACACCTTTTGAATGAAATACCATTTAACCTTGTCATAGGCTTTATCCAAATCAAGCTTAATAAACATATCCTTCTCCCTAGAAGTAGACATAGAGTTAATAGTCTCCATAGCAATGACCACTTCATCCAAAATTTTCCTATCTACCACAAAGCCTCCTTACTCCTCAGAGATGATCTTGCTAATACAATTTTAAGTCTCTGTAATGAGCTTAGAAAGAATATTATAGGTCACATTTCCCAAAGCTATTAGTCTAAAAAAATTCATTATGTTAGCCTCTTCACATTTAGGAATTAGAGCAAGGAAAGCAACATTCAAAGCCTTCAACATTTGGTTACTATTCTGAGATTCCTGAACTACCTCAAGAAGGTCATTTTATAACTTCCCAAAATTATTAAAAAAACTCAACGAGAAAACCATCAAGGCCTGGAATTTTACCTTTCTTCATATAAAATAAACACACTCTAGATCATCAAGAGAAATGGGTTTCATAAGGTTCTCATTCATTTCTAAAGACACAAGAGAAGGAATACAACCAAGTATGTGGTTCTCTTCATCAGCTGCCTATGGAGAATCATCCATGAACAAAGTAGCAAAATAATGTCACGCCTTTCTAGAAATATCCCATAAGGAATCCAATTGGACACCTCGATAATACATAAGAGAATAAATCGAATTCCCATGCCTGGGGACCTTAACAAAATTAAAGAAATTTTTGTTTTTATTTCCTTCTTGAAGCCATTCAACATTAGCCTTTTGTTTCCAAAATATTTCCTCTCACAGCTCCCATTCCTCCAAATCTTTTAAGGCAATAACCTCCTCCTTTAGAAGCTCATATGAAAGACCAGAGTCTCTTATCTCATGGGTGATAGAAGCCAAATGATCTTGAGCCTCTAGCTTGGCTTAGAATAAATTATTGAATTTTTTCCTATTCCACCTATTAAGTTGAATCTTAACATACTACAACACCCTGACAATAGAATACATAAAAATACAATAACTTGGTTTACCATGGGGTCACCACTCAAACATAAGATCCTATAGTTGGGGTTCACACAATCACATAAGTTGAAACTTAAAGGAATAATTCTTGAAGAAATGAACATGAGAAGCAGAGAATTCAATTGCCCAATGATCCGATCCTCTCCAATGTAAAATTTTAGAATTAGTAGCCCAATTACTACCTATCCAAAAATAAGAGACCAAAAATGTATCAAGTCTTTCTAAGATAGAATATCTACCTAATCTTCTATTACTCAAAGTAAATAGGTCATTACTAGGCCTCACATCCATAAGATTAAGACTATACACAATATCTTTGAGGAGGAAAGATGAAGGCTCCAACCTCTATTGTCCACCCCTTTTTTCTTCCAAATTGAGAATAGCATTAAAATCCTTAGCTAAAATCTAGGGATGGAAAGGATAAATAGATCATATATACTAAATATGAGACGAAAGACATTCCTTACTAGAAAGATCAATCAGGGCATAGAAATTAGAGAGTAAGATGGACTCTCCAATCTCCAAGAAAGAAGCCATGATAAAGATGGAAAACATATATGAAATCCATAAAAGAAGAGAAATATTCATAGGGTTCTAGAGACAGGTTAATCCCCTAGCACTACCTTGAGCTCCAATGCACTCACACTAACTCTGCCACCAAATTTTAGAAGCCAAGTTATCTATACTCTCCACCAACACCTTAGTCTCCTAAATAAATAATACATCTAGAACATGAGCTTTCACCAAATATTGAACAACTTTTTTTCTATGGACACTATTCAAGATCCTTACATTCAATGAGAGAATAATCATTTTTGAGAGTTGGAAAAATGGGAGTCTAAAGTCTTCACCAACCTAGATTCCACCAATGTATCACCAATTAATTTTATTTAATCTTGATCCTTCTTCCTCCTAACCTTGAGAGATTTCTAAGAGAGGGGGGAGTTTTGTTCCCTTTTCTTGACTCAAAAATAGCCTTGCATATATGGAAAGTCATGCCTTCCAAGACTTGATCCATAGCTCTACTTGAATCCTCAAAACTAGTCGATGCAATCAAAATAATCAACGTATGTTACAGAGCCATACAAGCATCAATAATACCAGCCTCTTGAACCAACTGATCCTCTGCATCATTGGAAATCACCTGGTCCCCCTCCATGGCTTTTGATCCTTGATTCAACAAACTAAGATTCACTTCCTACTGACCCAAATCATCAAGGACATCAAAGTGGTTGAAAATTCCATCCTCTTATCTATCTTTTAGAGTTCTTTTCAACCCTATATGTTGGTTGTGAGGTTTAATTGGTATAAAACCCTCATTATCTAGAATATCACCTAAAAAATGAGCTTTCCCCTTATCAAACTTGGAAGGCTATTATGAAGGTTGAGTTGGTAAGGACACAAAAGGTTGATATTCTAGATAATGAGGGTTTTATAGTCTAGTTGTATCCAAGAAGTGGAACCAAGGTGAATCTCAAGAGAATTTGCAAAATGGTTATTCAAATCAATCTTAATTCAAATTTG
>VDFB02158535.1:0-15227 GCA_007258455.2 Sequoia sempervirens | reverse complement strand
TCAACATAATTAGATGAACTATTCCTTAAGCCTCATATTCTACCCTAAATATAGGTGATTCTAACAGTGGAAAAGATGATAGGCCTAAATACAATCCAAGACTTGTAGAATACGCGGAGGGTAGTAAATGATTGCAAAGGGAAAGGTATACGCGTTGGAAGTTGGGGCAAACAGCCGGCTCTGCACAGTACATAATCGTGCCAAAACGAATGCGCATGTGGGAACCCATTATCTGTGCCACGTGACATGTAGCAATTGGGCGGAGGATCGAAGGTCTGTACCGGAGTTAGAGAAGAGAAGAAATACCGGGTTTTGACCCGCTCCTTTACTTTATGCTTGTTATACGCAGGGGGAAGAAAGAAGAAGAAGAAGAAGAATCATCATCATCACCATCTTCAAAATTAGGGCAAACAGAAGTGAATTGGGGGAAGCATGGACATCGAAGAGCTCAGGCGCAAGGCCATGGCTTCCATGCCCCACAAAAAGAAGCAGCAAAAGCAGCAAGTCTCCTCAGATTCTCAACCAGGTGAGTGTACAATTATATTTTCTCTATGAAACCCTAAGCATCAGCGGACCTTAACTTGAGCTTATATTTCTTTTTCGGCTTGGTAACTCTTGGGCGAGGTTATGCTCTAGGTTTCTTTTGGTGTAAGCTTGGACTACACTCTTAAGAGTTGGAAGTACGAGTCAACCCGTTGAATGCAGGCTATAATTGCTAGACTGCATTCATGGACTTTGTGGATTTTGAACTTGAGTTGTGCTCTTAGTGCTGTTTGCTACTATTAGACCACAATTCTGTCGAGTTTAACCGGAGCATATTATTATTAGCTCCTTGAACTGAAATTAGGAAATTTGTGGGGGATTTGAGACCGAGTTATACCCTCGCAACTGTTGCTTGTTATCGCTACACCACAAACCCCTGGGATTTATTTCGAGCTTAATACCAGCTTGTGGGTATCTGAATCTGAGTTGTGCTCTTATGAGTGTCGCTTGCCACAATGCCTTGGACTTCAATTGGAGCTTATTATTTACACCTTTTTTATTGAAATTTAGAAACGAGTTGGGTATTTGAACCTGAGTTATACTCTTGTGAATGTTCTTTGTCATCGCTACACTACAACCCTTTGGAATTGAATTCAAGCTTTATTATCAGCTCCTTGGACCAAAATCAAGAAACTTGTGGAAAATGAACTTGAATTATGCTCTCACAAGTGTAGCCTGTCACTGTTACAACACACGTTGCAAGCCCTTGGAATTTAGTTTGAGCTTATTACCAGATCTTTGGACCAAAATTGAAATGTGCATATTTGGGTTGTAGGTGGGTTTCACCGTACTTTGAGCATGGTCATGAGATCGAAACCTAAGGGCACGAAGTTTGAATAATATATAAAGTAAGTGGAAAAAATGGGTTTCCATGAGTGTTTCTCACATGTCAACTGGCATGTGGCTTTGACAGTGAGGTAACAAATTGATATAACTATGAAATTTACCTTTAATTGCTCTTTCCAGCATTTTCAGAGAGATAGGTCACTCCTCTCTGTCAATGGGCAGTATGGCTTCACTGATATATTTATATGTTTTTGTTGTGTTAAGATTTTATGTACTAGATTTTTACTGCAAATGACTTGAACATGAATTCCTAGTCATAATTGAAGGGTAATATGATATTTTGATTTTATCTTCTACTTGGAAAAATAAAAAAAATATGTTGTTGTCGTTGTCTTCCATTTTCTGTCAGCTTCACATGGGCATAGGTTGCCCCTCTTTATGGATGAATGGAATGGCTTGTCTGGATTATTTATTCTCGTCTTGGTATAATATCTCATATGCTAGTTTATGAATCAAAACGACATGAAAATGAGATCCTATGCATAATTTAAAATAAATTTGAACTTACTGTGAGCTTCTTGGACAGAAACTTAAATATATGCCAACGTTCTCAATTGCTTTTTTTCTGACTTTTTAGTATATGATAGATGGTTCCTTTCTTTTAATTAGCAGAATGGATTGTTTGGTTTATTTGTTCAGTTGTCTTTGTTTGTGACTTCTGGTACTAGATTATGATTGCAAATGACTTGAACATAACACCCTATATCAAATTGAATGTTTATTTGATACTATTATCAGCTACCTGTACAAGAACTAAAAAGAATGCCTATGTTGTTGTCAATCATTTTTTTCTGCTTCTCATGGCTACAGATTGCTCCTCTCTGTTAATGTTTGGATCGTTTTCATGGATTTGCTCAATTGTCCCAGTTTAAAGGTTCATTTACTAGGTTATACATTCAAATGACCTGATAATAATAGGATGTGAAACCCTTAGCATAATTGAATATTAATTTCAGCTTATTATCAGATTTTTGGACAAATATTAAATAATTTGCCTATTATTATTTATTATTATTTTGGCTAGCTTCCTATGGCTATAAATTTCTACTCTTTTGAACAAAATGGATTGCTGTAATGTCCCCTACTTGGAGTATGCCTGAATTTGCCTTAAGTGACAATTACACAACATAAAATTGTTTTACAAATAAAATTCCATAGTAAATTATATAATAGATTATTGAACTTAAGAATAAATGACATATTAACATTTATGAAGTAATGAATAACAGCTTAAACTTGAATCCAATATATAAGCTCTTTTCCAATAACCAATCATGGTAGGGATTGGAGAGAAACACATGATAGGGCGCTAGAAAAACTATTCATCATGATTAAGCCCAAGGGCGTGCTCATACCCCCTTGGCTCCAAGTGGTAGGAACATCCAACCATGACAATTCCATCCAACTTAGGGTGTTGTACTTACATCGTGAGAACCTATACACTATTCATCACAATTAAGCCCAAGGGTGTGCTCATACACCCCTTGGCCCCAAGTGGTAGGAACATCCAACCAAGACAATTCCATCCAACTTAGGGTGGTGTACTTACATTGTGAGAACCTATACCGCCCTTCCCTAGCATGTTTCCTCGTAAATCTGTTCAAATAATCGATGTTGTGTTTTTTTAAGGAGAAAAAAAATTATTAAAAAATCCAGAACATTGATGCACAAAATTGAAAACGGCACCAAAAAAAGGCACAAAAAACGGCGCGTGATTCTTCAGGAAAAACACACGTGATCTATAGATGCAGGTTTTGGACGCGTTTTCTTCACACAACCTTGCGAAAATCTGGAAGTAAGAACACAAACTTCTGAAAAACAGAAGCCTGAACCCTAGCTCGCGATTTTCAAAAACCCTACTTCAGCAGGCCCTCCCAAAATCCTGTGCCCTCCCGTGAGGGAGACAAGCTCAGACCAACTCTGATACCATGTTCAAATAATCAATGTTGTGTTAAATAGAGGAACGAAAGTTCCTTATATAGATTTACAAAGATGTTGTTTCTAAAAGAAACAAACGTTAACAGAAGACGAAATTAGAACCTAAACTAACTAAATATGACTAGATGACCATTAACTAAACAAATAGAAAGATATTATACAAATAAAATCCATGCGTGATTGCTTATAGGGAAACTAATAGATTGAATCAAATGAATAATTACTAATAAGTATTAATAATTGATGCAATCATTATTATTGCATGATTGTATATAATGTATATATATACTTCATATAAATATATATACAATTATTTCTAATTAATTTCAATCTTACAATAATCACTATATATATATATATATATATATGTCATTATATTTAAATTTACTTCCCAAATATATTCTTGGCAATAATACTTAATCCAATAGATCTCTTATGATTTATTCCTTTTCCCAATCTGCTGCTTTATCCAAATTCTTCAAGTATATATATATATATATATATATATATATATATATATATATGATATCCTCCTTTTAATTCTCACACACTCTCACTCCATTTATATCCTTATGTTTCTATAAAGAGAGACATCCTTTTGAAAGGTGACATCCCTTTAAAAGGTCATAACCTTTGTTAACTATTCTCTATGCTGCCTTTTCACACTTATTAATCCTTGCTCTTTTATTCATTTCTATTGCTGCCTTTTGCACCCACTAATCATTGCCTTTTGTTTAGAATAATCACTGCCTTAAGAACATGTTAATCGCTTCCTTGGAAATCATATTAATCACTACCTTGAATGATAATTGCTGCCTTCATAAACATAAGCGCTGCCTTTTCATATTGAACTTCGACTGATTTAATTAGGGAATCACCACCTTTGTTTATTTTGTTTTGAAGCTCTGCTTTATATATATGAATCGCTGTCTTCTGATCCCTATGTATTCCTTAGGATATCTAATTAACTTGGGCGACTAACAAGTATTTATATATGCCTATTCCTTAGACATCAAAGCATGGTTGGCCAAAATAAATATTAATTTGTGTTGCAAATATGGTAGGCCAGCATATATGGTCGACCATAATAAATTAAATTAATTTCTGTTTCAAAGTGGTGCCAGAATAATGAGGGTCGGCCAGCAAAGATGTAAATAAGATTGGATTAAGACTTAAAAAAACATGGCTACATCAATGCCAATTTCTTTTTCCCAGCTTCACATTGCCACATGCTTCCTCTCTGTTAATGAGTGTAATTGTTTCTCTGCAATGTTTTTCTGATTGTACTGTTTTAAGTGTTAATGAACTAAATTGTGACCTCAAATGAATTGAGATATAATGGAGCATAAAACCCTAACCGTAATTTAACATCAATTTCAGCTTATCATCAGCTCCCTGGATAGGAATTAGAAAATGGCTATATTATAGCCATTTTGTTTTTGTCAGATTCTCATAGTCACAGATCACTCCTATCTGTTAATAAGCAAAATGGCTCTCTGGAGTACCTTGGACAGAAATCATTGTTTTTTCCTATGTTGTTTTCAATTACTTTTTGTGAGCTTCTCATGGCCATATATTACTCCTTGCTGTAAATGAGCGGAATGGGTTAACCAGAGTATTCTGTATTTGGGATCATACAAATAGATTATGTTCTTACCATCAATTTATGCCATGGAGCCACACTTGTAAATACATGAAAAACAAGAAGCTCAGAATAATGTAAAATATATTTGATTGAAAAAAATGGAGTTTTTGTGAGAAAGATGGTTTGCAAATCTAATTCAAGTTAATATCTCAATCCTAATAATCAATTATTGACCTTCTTCATATAGAAATTTTGATTAGTGCGTCAAAAGTCAAATAGGGTTGCTGAGAGTGGGTCAATGGTCTCTCTCTCTCTCTCTCTCTGTCCAAAAATGAGTGTTCCACTTTAAACTTGAAGAAAACAAAAAAATGTATTTCTTTTGTTAGAAGAATGAATGCATGGAGTTCAAGAAAATTGGATGGCACACACTTCAATGTGTATGCTTGTATTGCTTGTATTTATTATTGAATGGGGGAGTTACATTGGCGGTTGTAACTACAATATTGTAAGTTACTTATTAGACATAACTTATATGGTGTTATTACATCATTAACATAAGCAATAAATGCCTATATGTACAAATTGTAGCCTTAACATTATGTTTAATGCTATGTTACCGGATTCGTACCCACAGGCCTCGAACCCGGTTCGGGTACGCACCCGGTTCGGGTTCGTCTGTGGGTTCGTGCTGGGTACGCACAGGGTGCGTGCCCAGCACTGTGGGTTCGCCAGGGTTCGTGGGTTCGTGCTGGGTACGTGTGGGTTCGTGTTGGGTACGCACAGGGTGCGTACCCAGCACTGTGGGTTCGCCAGGGTTCGTGGGTTCGTGCTGGGTACGTGTGGGTTCGTGCTGGGTACGCACAGGGTGCACCCATACATAATTATTTTGCAGTCACCTTAAATGTGATTATTGCGGCCCACCGTGATAGGAAGTTTCATCTCTTCTACAAACCTCTGTTACATCATTAGATTTGGAGCCTAAAATATAATATCCATGTCTGACAAAAACACCTTTGTTCACCAAGTTTCTGAGATGGGAATGGTAGGAAACAGTGGGACACATTTCAGTGATGATAGGGAACAGGAGGCCTTTTTTCCAGGGGTTAGCAATTGAAAAAATAGCAGAAATTTAAACATATAGAAAAATTCAAATATTCATATGATAAGGCATTCACCATATTCATGGTATAATCATCTATAATACATTAGAACTGAATTGAGAATTCAAATGAATTGATATAAAATTAACAAAAAATCAATGTCTAATCATTTGAGTTTTCATTACCTTTGTTGATCAAGTATCATACTATGAAATGATTTAGTTTTACAATTCTCTATATTTCTCTTTTTTTTTTGTATATATAATACATATATATAGATTTATAATATATTAAATTATTAATATATATATATATATATATATACACACACGTACCCATACGTACCCAAACCCCTAAAAAAATTTTGCCCGTACCCACGTACCGGGTTCTCGTACCCGAACCCGTCCCCGAACCCGAACCGGTAACTTAGGTTTAATGTTAAATTATATTTAATATCTTTGCAATTTAATGGTTATTTTCTATTATGATACGATCTTTCAAATTTTCTGTTCCTAATGCTCGGTTTCAATAGATATCACCAAATAATGGTATGCATATGCTTCGGTACTTTCAACAGCATTATAAATAATAGAACATGAAACTCTTAAGCAAATTGAACAATAATTTGAGCCTATTATCAACTCCTTTTACAAAAAATAAAATAATGTGCCTATTTATTATCAATTGCTGTTTGTCAGCTTCTCATGCTCAATGATTTGCTTCTTCCTATTGGTGAGTGGAATGACTTGTCAGGATTATTGTATGCTTGTCCTGGTTTGAGTGTCTTGAGAAATAGTGTAACATGAAACCTTTATAATAATTGAACATTACTTTCAGCTTATTATCATCTTCTTTGACAGCAATAAAGAAATATGCCCATGTGTTATCAATTACTTTTATCCAGCTTATCATCACCACAGATTGCTTCTCTCTGTTAATGAGTAGAATGGCTTGTTGGAGTATTGGTATTTTGGTTGTTACAACTTAGAAGTTAGATTATTTTCTTATTATAAATATAAGTGTCGCAATCTTCTGGTGTTGCCTAATGATAACTTTAAAATACAAACCTAACCTTAGTTAAGATCCCTTCTTCCAAATGCAGGTCACAACCATAACCTTAATCCCACGATTCTCAAAAAAAGGTAACATGAAACCCTAAGCAAATTTGAACATTAAAATGAGATTAGTTTCTGAACAGAAACAAAAAAACATGCTTATGTTGCTATCAATTAGACTTTGCCAGCTTCTCATGCTCACAGATTGCTACTTTCTTATGTTACCACTTCAGTAAAAAATCCCCCAGGTCCAGGTCTGGTTCGTTCCCAGACCGGGTGGATGCAGGCAGGAGCTTTTTAATTTTATTTTTTTGTTTTTTCCTTTACAGTCTAATTTCCTCCTTGCTGTTTGTGCTGCTGCTGTTTCACGGAAGGAATATTTGCTGGAAGTTGATGAGTATGTGGTTGTGTTTTGGTGGTGGTGTTATTATTGTTAGCGCTGCTGATGTTTTAAATTGAAATGTTGCTGTTTCACATTTATTTTTATTTTTGGGGATTTGTATAGCTGTTGGGATGTTTTATGGCAAGTTTTGGAGTATATTACAGTATACCTTGGGGATACGTCCTTCCTATTTGTTAGGTGTTTCCCAAAATGGCAACACCTTGGGGAAGCAGGGAAGGGGACAAAACATCCCCTTGTGGTTTTGAAAAAGTAAAAAAAGGGGATGCCTGAAGGATGCCCCCTTTACAAAAGGAACATCCCATAGGTACACTAGGGGAGTGCCAAGCTGTCTTGGGGATGTCTTGATGTCCCTTGCGCCCCAAAATAGCAAGTTGTTCCTTCACAAGTATTGTAATTGGTCTATCTCACTGTCAATGTCCTTCATAGGTCCCTTCTTCTATGTCTTTGTCCTTCTCAAGCCCCTCTGGTGCCCAAAGCTTTGCACTTCTTTGTCAATCTCCCCCATCATGTATATAGCATGACATTTACCAAAGTTGTGCAAATTTCCATACGTAAAAGGTGCAGATTCAATCAATCTATGTAGGAGCTCTACTCTATAATGGGGGTTGAAGAGAGTTGTTTGAGCTTGACTCTTCCTATTTTTAGTTCTGTATATATATTAATATTTAAATTTATAAAATTATATATTATACATTAATGTATAAATTTATAAAATTATATATTATACATTAATATATAAATTTATAAAATTATATATTATTATACATTTTATATATTATATATATATATATATATAGCCGTCCCCCTACCATCACCTTGCCATCCCTAAAATTTTGGAATTTTTTTGCTGTCCTTAGTAACTTGTATCCCCATCTTGTCTCCTCGTCCCGGAAACTCATAGGAACCTAGTATATTACTTGCTCATTTCTGTATAAAAAGCAATCATTATTGGCTTCATGTTATTTAAAACAACATATGTTTTACTCTTTAGCACCTTTCAAGTGTCCACACAAAGGGGGTTACAACTTTTAATATTGAAGGCCATACAATCTTGTAAAACTTTGATTATTGTTTTTTTTTCTTTATGAATATTGTGTGGCTATGTAAACTTAATTTCTGTTTTTAGGCTAAAATATCTATTGAAACAAAGGAAAATGGGTTCACCAAAATGGAATGGGATGATGCACCTACACTTCTCCTAGTTTCATTAGGAAAGAGAGGTCCCCTAGGGCAAGATTGACTTTCAACCCTTAGGTGAGTCAACCTTGGTGGAGATCTTGCTGTTTTCCTTATGACCTAGGATGGGGTAAATCAACCGGAATGCACTTTTGGGAGATGAATGAAGAATACCAAATGGATGCAATTATGCAATGCAACACATGAAACCTCTAAATTAAATCTTAATTTGACAGAATCCAGAAAGCAATTGCAAATCTGAGAAGGGTGTGATTTTATGCACTTGTGATAAAAGGGCTATGTTGAGTGTCCTCTTGGGACTCATTCGCCCTATGGCGAATGGGTCTTGCTATAGGGGTTGAAAAATTGCTTTCATTGTCCTTTGATCCTATGTCTGCACTCATGATTCCTCCGGGTTTCACAGTCGGAAATTCAGAAATAAATTCTGAAAGTGAGTTTCCGTGGCTTGACGACAATGTTGACAACTTTGCAACTTTTTCAATTTTGCTCTTTTGATAGATCTTCAGTCCTTCTTCAACCTATGATTTGCAAAACACATAAGAGGGAAAAATTGTTTGTTTTTGGTGAATTGGGGTTTGCCTTGGTCAAACCTCGTTTTGGTAATTAAACCTTGAAATGAAACAATGGAACATGAAAGGAATGATGAATGAACAATTGCTATGTTGCAACTCACCAAACCCTTGAAGGATTGAAACTTAATAGATCTCTCCAAGGTCTTGATTTTGCATGAAATGGCTCGATTGATGATGTGATCTTGATGCTTGAAATTTGACTTGAAACTTGATACTTGAAACTTACATCACAATGTTAGCTCCAAAAACATGCACGATGCTTGATAACTTTGACATGATGTTTGAGATCTTGAATGTTGCAACAAATGATTGAGAAATCTGCTCTTGAACACCTCTGACAATAATCTTTGCTATACTTTTTGCTCTCATGAATTTCTAGGTTGCTTCTAGGAATTGATAAAAAGACCTTGCTTTTATAGACAATTTTCTAATTTCCCGAAAATTAAACATCACAAGCCGACATTTGAATTTGAATTTGGGATCATAAAAAGGCTGCCAAAAACATATTTAAAATTTGAATTAAGCAACTAAAGGGGACCCATTCGTCCAAGGGTGAATGGGTTGTGACCTAAATTGCTAGGACCTATTCATTTCGGGGTGTTAAAAATGATAATTGCATTAATTAAATTATAATTCCCCTTTTGGAAATTGCAATTAATTAGGCTTGTAGATGCAAAATAGGGCCAATCAAAGGTTTAATTAAGTCCAATTAATTAAGGGACCCAAACATAGTGTGAAAATGTAAAGGAGTACATTTTTCGACACTACATTATATATTTGATTTTTTTTTATTTGTTTTATAAGGATGTACCCAAATCATACCCAATCCAATATTACTAATGAGAGGTGTGCATGATTTAGTTTTGTCAATGACTTAAGAAAATGGAACATGAAAGAGTAATCATGATTATATTTTGCTCTTGGCTATTTTTTTTGCACAATAAATTCAAAACATCCATATGTTCTCTATTGTATTTTATTTGTCACCAGCTTCTCATGGCTCTAGAT
Source organism: Sequoia sempervirens (assembly GCA_007258455.2). Classification (NCBI taxonomy): domain Eukaryota; kingdom Viridiplantae; phylum Streptophyta; class Pinopsida; order Cupressales; family Cupressaceae; genus Sequoia; species Sequoia sempervirens. Next base: position 4,980 of record VDFB02158535.1, on the reverse strand, counting down.
CATTCCTCTTTATTACTAAGTGGAATGGTTTGTTGGTAGTATATTGTAATTTAGACTTTTGTGAGTAGATTATTTGTTTAATGTAAGTAAAATATTTCAAAAATTCTAGATTGGTGCAATAGAGAGGTGAATAGATTTTAAATGGGAAACTAATGACTTATAGTTGAGGTACTATTGATTATTTGAAGAAGAAAGGGCTAGACGAGAAATGGAATTTGACTTTTGGGTCACGAGCTGCCTACTCCCATTTATCTCTTGTAGATACGCTTGTCTTTCTATTTGTAGCACCTTGAAATGGAAAGATATATCTTAGGAGAGAGTTGGACTATTTCTAATGTTTACCTTAATCATTCAGTCTATGTTATCGGTTTGGGTTTGGGTTTGGGTTTAGGTATGGGGGTTTATTATGTGGATTTGGCAAAACTTTTTTGGTGGTTGGGTTTGTACAAAAAATTATAAAAGTCATCCACATACGCATTTGCAGCCTAAAAATAGGAATTAAGTTTAGAATACTATGTAGCATAATGTAATAAACAAAAGCACATAAAAATTAAAAATACTATTTCAATGTCAATTTGTTAAACTTGAATGTCATGATTGATATTCATTGTTAAATATTAAAAAAACAATATTGGCAATCCATGTCATATGGGTCATCAAAAATATCATCATTGAAATTAGATGATGTAGGTAGATTAGAAGAACCACAAGGAGTGTCCCTATTACACACTAAAAGCATGTTGTCTATTTGACTGCTCCACAAAGGAAGCATTTTGGGAATTGGAAGCATCCAAGTTGGTATGCTCAAGCTCTAAATCCTATAGCTTCAATCCTCTACCTTTTTTGAGTGCAATTGGTTACACTTCATTGAGTGGATGGAGGAGTTTGTGCTCCAATTCCGCTTAGATGCAAATGAACTAGCAACTTATCGAGGCAAAGTTATTAGTAAAATTATAAATGAAACTTCAAAGTTGAAAAGTTTCGAGTCTTTTAGAGTAAAAAAATGAAGTAGCTTGCAATCAAACTTTGATTGCAAGAAAGAAGTTAGAGGTGCTAGAATGCTTGGCTTTGGGCATCCCACCAATTGTGAGCATAGATCACTAAAGTGAAAGATAAAATTTATATTGTTTTAGTTACCTTCAGTAGCTCCAATTTCGAGAAAGGTTTGAATATGCCCTATTACATGTGGTGGTTGATGATTAACATTTGGATCTCTTTGTTGGTGCATTATATTATGTACTTTATTGCATATTTGCACCTAAGATAGGATAGACTTACTTAGGTGGGCATCTACTTAGGTCATGTGACTTGTACTTCCTAGTTTGATGGAGGTGTTGTGCACACATCTGACTCCATCTTCTATTATCCCACATTGGTTGTACATTCACACCTCTTAGTGGTGTAGCCCATATAAACCCACTTGTAGCTCTCATTCGAGCATTTGCCATATATCATATTTTTGCATCTTTTGATAGAATATAATTATTATCTCATTTTGGGTCTCTTTTGTGCTTTGATTGAAGATCCTTGATTTTGGATGACCATCTTCATAGCCAAATTTTACATGGTATCAAAACTAATGGGATTGCTTCTTTAGTCTTTTTAGAGATCTAGGTTGCAGGTCTTGTATTTTTTTTTGAAAAGTTGAGTATGCTCCCTTTGCATCGAATGATTTGTGGAGAATCGGAAAAATTTGATAGATATACTAGATTATGGGGGGTTCTTCATTGTGGCTTAATTTTGCAAGTGCATTATGGAGTTTGATGGAGCAAATCTGATCACACCATTGAGTTTCGAGCATTTGAGAAAAGTGAGTTTTTCCTTTGTGTCCAAATTGTCCAAATTGGATACAGGAGGCCGCATCTTCAAGGGTTTGAAAGAAGAGTTTTTTTGTTGGGCATTTACAGATCACCCAGCTTTTGAAGTATTATGGAGCAAAATTGACGCTACCATAGGGGCTAGAAGGCTTGAAAACCTATAGATCGATTGTCAAATTGTCGAAATGTAAGCTCTTTGCCTTGGGTCCTTGAGGAAAATTTATTCCTTCTCCCCTTGTACGTATCATACCATAGAGAATATTCTTTGCACAAGCAAAAGATGCTTTGCATAGATTCAAGCATAGGTTTAAGCCATAGGGTAGTAAAAAAATATAATTTTGTTTTCAAAAATTATTCACAATAAAAAAATAGGTCATAGGTAGTCATACTATAGAGTACTTGACAACGTATTGCTGGACCTCATATGGTGGCTGCATTGTAGCAAGTACTAATTTGGGCCTTTGTGGGAATGCAATCCACCACCAATTGATCTTACATTAGTGGTCGCCTGTAGTCACTTAGCGGTGGCTTAGGTTGCACTACAGCAGATACTTTGACCACTCCCTCCAGTCGCACCATATAGCCCTCTAACCTTGTTGTAAACCCTAAAGCAATTTGTTGCCAATAAAAGGGCATTTTCCACTTTTGATAGGTGGTTTTCATTCATGACGTGGTTTTGTGCCACCCAAATGGTGATGTCAAGTTGTGTGCTTGCTGATGTCAGCATGATGCTAGTGTGGTGTCATTGATTTCTTCTCCAATCTTACCCCCTTCACCACTTGAGTTTTGATTTTTACATTCAATCTTCAAAAGTTGTGTTCTAGGTCATTTTGGCTTCTTTTTTGAGCAATTTATTTTGATTTGGACTAATTTTTTGAGAGTTTCGTAGTGGTTCAAACGGTTTTTGATTTTAGTGTTTGGATTTTAAAAAAATGTGGATTCTCATAGGTGATGGTGGGTAGTTTTAGTTTTGAGAACTTTTCGGGCTTTATTTGGGCTCATACAATAACATTTTTTAGGTGCAATCTTTTGAAGGTGCATGATTTTTTGTGTACTTCTCATTGTTATAGTTTGATTCACCCCATTCTATCCAAATATTATATTTTTAGCACTGTGGCCTGATACGACTTCTGTAATACACTGGCTTGCTTTGTTGATTTAACAAGTGGCAACTATAATTGCATTAAGTATAAAGTGCTATCATCATAATTTGTTGGGGGAGATCTCTTGATTGAGTGATTTTGGGGTGTGTGTTGTGTTTTCTTTCAATTCTTCTATTGTGTGTTTTTGCATTAGGTAAAACCCATGTTGAACTTCTAACTCCCTGTAACTTTTTTAATGGAGACAATTGATATGGAATTATCAAAGGCAATAAGTCTATACTAGATATGTAATTGAAACTATTATTGAACCTATTGATGCTAGAGTAAAAGAGGAGTGGGAGGTAAACCATGAGAGAGCTCTTGGTTATATTTTGCTCATTAGTGTCTTTTGATTTACAAGTTCATCTTGAATCGTGTTCAACACCCAAGGAGGCTTGGAGCACTATTGAAAAATTGTATGGTAAAATTGACAAGATTAGGTGATATTAGATTGATAATGACTTGATGGATCTTGATCTTAACATTTTTCATTGTATCTTTGATTGTATCTCCAAAGTTGAACAATTAAGAACATAGCTAAAGGATTATAAGATTGATAAAGAGGGTCTACAATTGATTGAATGTGCTATCTATGTTTGGTCCAGAGTATTAAGCTTTTGTATATGGTTTCTATACAAATTGGCTTTCTATGGAGCTACATATGTTGTGCCTACCTTTGATGCCTTTACTAATCCTCTAATTCAAGAAGAAGAGGAGATAACTCAAATGGGCCTCAACAAGTCTTGTAAGCTACATACATTAGTGGGTAGTGAGCCTATGAGATAGAAAGAATCAAAGAATCCTAAAAGAAGGAAAATAAGAAAAAGAAAAATCTATAGAAAGATGGAGCACAATTAGATTCCAAAATCCTCTCCCTCAAAAGGGGAATCATCTAAGAAGGAGAAGCCCAAATGTGAATATTGTAAGAAACTAGGGCATGATGAACATCAATGTTATGCAAAACAAATCCTTCAACTATGATTGGGGGTTAGCTTCTTTTTCTTCTTTTTGTAAGTTAGAGAGATTGATTAGGCAAGCACTTGATGTAGTTGTAGATTATGAGTCAAAGAGATGGCGTCCTAATTTTGGATTTTAACATCATATGGCTTCATGAGTGTATGCTTTCTTCATTTGAAACTTGTTCTACACATATCTTGATGGGTAACAAAACATACATATGTGTTTGTGGGAGAGGGTTTGTTGACATGGAGGAGGGATCCTTCAATGATGTCCATTGCATACCTTAATTGTTAACTAATTTTCCTTCTATCTATTAGATTACATAGAGTGGGATAGGGAAGAGCATTGAGTTGACACTAGATTTTGTGTTTATTCAAGATTTGTAGAGTAGAGATATTATTGCAATTGTGGAGGTAGATGATCTATCTAGATTGTATGCCTCCTTACGTTTTTCTCTTGATGTTCCTTTGGCTAATTTTCACACTCATGCATTTAGTACATACACAATTAATGAGATACAATATGTTCCTTTGGCTAATTTTGACACTCAGGCATTTAGTATGGACACTTTTAAGGAGATACAATATGGTCACTTGAAACTTTAAGTCTTTTCATCGACTTAGGTTTTAGAGATGTGTTGACATTGCATCTCCTCTATCTCCAATTGCTTCTGCTGAGTCTAGTGTTGCTACATCCATGGCTTCCAATGATTCTTTGCAACATGACGATTCTTTGAGAGACAACTTCTTGGGATGAGTACTTGATAGATCTTATAGGATTGTTTTGTGAGTTCCTTGCTGTAGATTTGGAAGACACTTTTTTAGACATCCATATCCTCTTTGATGACAATTTCATCATAACTCTTGCTACTTCATCTTTGGATCTTGTTCTACATCCATTTCCACAAGGTTTTGGATTGTCACTTTCTTCTATTAGGTTTGGGGCACTTGATTTGATTGTGGCAACTCTTAGAAATGACATGGTGGCACCTAAGCAACTTTTAGAGACATCATACATTTTAGTCTTTCTTCTCTCAACTTTTTTTTGGGATGGGAAGAGAT
>VDFB02158534.1:0-13331 GCA_007258455.2 Sequoia sempervirens | reverse complement strand
AAAAAAAAAACGTATATGCAAGGAAACCCTTATTCAAACCTTATTTTTGCCACCTATGTTCCATTTTATTTGTAAATAGATACTAACAGTTTGTAACCAAGGAAGTGTTCGAGAGACTATATTTATGCTCCTTGCTACCCTATTCATACTACAACTCCAAGGGTTTATAATGATTAAAAATAGAAATGGGCATAAAATTTCTTATACTGCATTACATTCCTGTATGATTCCATCCCTTTTACCTATGAAATAAAAAGAAAAAAAAGAGAAATACTGAATCTACACTTTGACTGAATTTTCATAGCTCTTGTAGCCGATTTCTCTTAGGTCTAAATGTTTAAGTAATAGTGCGATAGCCATGCAAATAAAAAAAAGCTCCTGTGTTTGTAAGAATCAATAAAGAGAGTATAAATTATAATAATAATAATAATAGAAACTTTAAACGTGCATCCTATAGTCTTTCCCTTCCTTCTCGTGTAACTTGACCCCTGCAAGAGAGCAAGGAAGGTGAGAAAGAAATTGTTGTGCAAGAGAAAAAACAAAGAAACAATAAATAATATGCTTTGACCCCTCTCCTCTATTCATAATGTGTTTCTGATCGCCATCCGGTGCAGCACGACAAATACATATCTTCTCAAAAGTATTTGTATTCAGTGGTGCCTGGGGATCAATGCGTAGTGTACAGCCATGTGAAGGCCATCCTACATAAATCTAAACCTCCTTAACAAACAGAAAGGTCCAACAAGAGGATATAAAATAAAATTTTAGGTTTTGAAAATGAAACTTACACAAATCTATAGTTTGCATATGAACAGTTAATAATAATAGATTAATAAATGGAGCTTCCCTTTGCATAAGAGTAAATAAATACATGAAAGAAAACTAGACTTTTAAGCTAATTCCTTGTCGAGGTAGGAACGCAAAGGTGATATAAGGAGTTGGAAATTGAGTAATGAAAGTTTCCCATCATAAATTTTGGTCGATGGGTAAGTAGCAGCTATCGCTTGCATGGAAAATTTAGGCCTAATACCCATCTCCTCTACTACAATATAGTGGAGTTCACTTTATCACTCATCAATTCTGGCTAGGACAATTGATTTTAGTAAGTCCCTTCAGTATTAAATGAGTTAGTATTGTGTAAGGCGCTATGGTCAGCACCTAGATCACCACCTGCCACGGTAGTAGCCCTGAAACCTACAGTATCACACCTCTTTACATGTAATGGAATATGTTGGCACGATAGGATCCTATTATTCATAGTTGTTGCCCGAATTGAAAAGATGATTTGTGGAAATGATGGATGATGAAAGTTATTCTTTACATGCTAGCATTCATTCAGTCACCTTTTCAGTGTATGGTGTGGGTTTATGTGGTCTATTAAATGGTCACCAAACTACCAACTGTAGTTCACTACATCTGCCCAAGCTCTTACTGGATTGAGTATGATAGACGCTACCTTCAGATTTATGGGTGATCAATATGTCTTGTCTTCATCAATATTGTTCTTGAGGGTGTCGTGCAATTTTGGAGTGGTTGTACTTGAGTAAACGTTCAATATATATTGGGTTTGAGTAAAGTGTGGCCAACCAATAGTTAACATATATAACTTCATCAAGTTTAGAATCTGTCTTGTTGATTTACCTAGGCCAAGTTTATTTATGGTGGCCATAGTTTTTATAAAATTCAGACTATACGGGAAAACACACTATCCTCATCTGTAGATCGATCTGCATATAGATGTATTCAATTAGAGCGATTTCCATCACTGGTTGAATGTTCTCCCAATATTCCTAAAACTGCAATTCATTATGCAATGCCCTTGTCTAGTGGTCATGGAGTATAGTTTGATATTTTTATTTCGCAAGGTACTGTTTTGTTCAAATCCTAAAAGATAAATAAATTTATCATTCAATTCTCAAGAATCAAGGATTGGCATAGCATTGGTTAATAGCTTAGAAAATGCAAGTGTATGTAGGCTATTTGTTTCACAATAGATCTGCATATAGTTAACAATGGCATCGACACCCCTGGGCAGTCTTGTATGTGAGGCGATGTATCCTTCTTTGGCTCTTAAATTTCTCCTCATCGGTCTTGTAGGCACATAAATTTATTATTTATTTGTTTATTTTTATTCCTCTATGAAGCCACTACTTTGAAAAAAAATAAAAAAAATGATGAAATAGCAGAGGGCACCCATTTACGGATTTAGTGAATTAAGTTTCATCGTCTAAATTTTTCCTTATTTAATGCTTGAAATATTAAACGCATGCCCTATGCATGCTTATTCCCTAAGAATTGTGTTTAGTGTTTTGGGAGGTGGGAGAACGGTTGAAAATGGGCAACATCCTGTTTAACCCAAATCTCTCTCCTCTCTTTAAAATTACCACCCCTTAATAAAACTTCCCTCCTTTATTGAGGTAGAAGCGATTCCACTAGTTTAAAATAAAGCACTTTATACATTCTTTTTAGGGTTATTTTCCACTTTTTTTTTTTGGTTAAGCATTATGATAGCCAAGGAATCAATAATAAGGAAACATAGTAAATAATAAGATTAAAAAATTAATAATAAGAGATATTTGCATAAAATTGAATGAGTACTAATGTTACTATTTTATTTTTGGTATTCTATAATTACCACAACATCATTTAAATGTTTTTAGTTGGGGTAGAGTGGGAATAAAGGATACATAATTAAATAGATAATGAAATCCATTAGCAATAGAAGAAAAAGAGAATAAGAGTAGAGTTGATATAATATTATTGTTTTATAAAGTGATGTTAGTAATTGATGAGATAAATACTAGGAAAATTATATGTGGGATAGTCTTAGTGTATGTCAACATAGCAATAACATTAGTTAATTGGGTAAAATTGATGTTAATAATAATTGATATTGGAGGATCCAAATACATAGATTTTTTATTATCCTACGTTAGTATCAATTGTCACTATGATACTAACTAGATGTCTAACCACGATAGTATTGATGTTGGTTGAAAATGAACGGTAATATAGTGTTAGTGGGAATTAACCTTGAGGGAGTTTCATATGTGATACTATTGATGAAGGATACAATTACTTTTTAGGTTGGTTATTTAATAATGCTATGCATTTAGGCGATGTAAGTATAGAAAATATATATGTGTGTGTGTGTCAGAGAAATACAATGGAGAAAATTTAAATGTAGGAATTGTTACTTATCGCATGTCCTTGAACCTTATGAAGTTAGAAATAACTATGATTATAAAAATGATGATTATAACATGTGATTAAATGAGTCAACCTTAGGTAGAAAAATGCAAGATTTTTAAAAATATATATATATAGATTAATGAGTTGTGAAAATTACTATTCCATGATTTGTCATGTGCGTTATGCATTGAGTGTGCTTTCCTTTCTCATATTGCAATTATTCAAAACAAAAATAGTTGACTATCTTCCTTATTAAGTAAGAAACCTTCTCTAGCTTGTTGTGAAAATTATAGTGGAATTACCCATATTGATATATTAGTGAACATATCAAACCATGGTTGAATAAAAGAGGAAGACCAGTATGGATATACATAGAGAACCAATCTTGATCCTATATGAGATGTAAAACACTAACTTAGTAAGATGGGCAGTGCGGTGCATCATGTCTTGTTAAGTTTTAGGAAGATGGAGTAATATACATAAGCTACATTTGTGCATCAACCAGTGATTCCTTTTACGTATACAAAGTGAGTAGATATGTAAAAAAATTAAGAAGCAAAGTGAATAGTGTTAAAAGAAAAGGAGTGTATGTAAACTATGAATTGATTTTTTTCTACAATATGGTGGATTTCATAAAGTGTATTATGTTATGACATGTGAAGTGAAAACTAGTAAATGTGTTGTGCCTCAAGTATGAGATATAGGGTATCTGACTTGGGATAAGGGTGATGGACATCTAGTATGATCTCCTATATGTACCCTTTGTGATGGTCTTTATGTAAGCTAGCTAGTTGTGAGTTAAAATAAATGTGTTAAGTGTATAAGTGTGTCTATTAAATGAAATGTGATGTACTCCTTTGTGTTAGTTTTATTTCTATGTTAAATGTGTACCCCTAGCGTTTGGTTCCCCCTTATGGGAGTGTGATGCCAGCTAGTGTAAATAGGGGTTGAGAGGCACATGGTCTACCATTAGAAGATTACGAGCTCAGGGTGTTGTCCCTAATCCTGATAAAGGATCTATGTCATGTCATTGTAATCTTCCCATGGATGCTGACCATGGCCTACTCCCCCACATATGAGAGCCACACTTGTTGGTTCATAGTGCAAACCTATTACTTGATGTTTATAACCCATGGGTAAAGGATGGAATAACATGGACTACTAGTGATTCATACTTATGTGGTCAGGGACCACCAGTTACTCATATTCATGTGGTCAAGGACCACCAGTGCTTCATGTTTATGTGGTCAGGGACCACCAGCGATGCATATTTATGTGGTCGGGGACCACCAGTTATCCATATTTATGTGGTCAGGGACCACCAATTATTGCTTGCTATAATACTTATGATGTGGTTAGAGAACCACCATTCCCCTCCTCCCCTTAGGTGGCTTATCAAGTCACGTGGTGTTTGTAATGTGCAAATTTTATTGTTGAAATATGAATTATTTATAATTCTTGATTGATGTTTTATTTTATTATGCGCCAACAATGTGTAATTTTACATTTATGTACTTAGGCTATTTAGCCATTTGGAAGTTGTTATATAGTCTGATTTTCCTCAAGGACTTGTTTAATTTTGCCTTTGAATTATGATTGGAATGTTGCAATGTAGCTACAATTTATCTTTATTTTGTTTCTCTTGAATTTATAGTTCCCTCTTGGGAGTTTTATTGAAACTTTGGTTTATGATCTTGTGTTATTCAGTTTGAGGCTTTCTCCTTGGTTGCAAATTTGCTGGCATGTGTGGTGTAATGTGGAATTTGTAAACTGCCATATCCCGGGGGGTTCCCTGGTAGGTCGTATAGGGGAGTAGATGCGCTGGGGAATTATTTTGAAAAGGGATTGTAAATGGGACCGGTATGGGACGATCATTAATTCATTCTTCCCTTCATTCTATTATTGTTCTTATCTGCATGGAGGATTCCTTAGAGAAGGACCTCAAGATCATCTTCTTGATTTGCTATGGTATCCAAGAATATCCATCCTTGTAAACCCCATTGTGTGAGCCTTATGTTGTAGATTTTGTGATTGTATGAGGATTGCACCCATTTGGGAAGAGCATCCTTGTATGAGGACAGGCGCACCCATAGGAAGAGCATCCTTCTATTGTTGTGTGTACATGTGAAATTACAAATAAATGTGATGTGGCATACCTGTGAGCTATGTGAGAAAAATAGTAACATGTGATGCAAAGTTAATATTATTTGAGACATGGTATGAGTGCCATAATTACAAGGTAAAATGTTCTCTTAAGCATATATTTTGACAAAATGTGAAGCTAATAATTCTGAGACATGATTGGTCAATGAAACAAAAATATTTTCTAACATCATGAGTGATGTTTATGATGCAAAGAAATTTTGGAGGTGTATAAAAGGTTATGAATTCATTTAGATATAGTTTTGCATAATTTAATTGAAGTCGATTACATTGTTAATAAATTAGAGCTACATGGACTGTTGTTAGCATTTGTTAAATTAATCATATATCAAATAAATGTTCCAGTATGAGAAATTTTGTTCTAAGTATTTAAATATTTAATTCATGGAAGAGATTTGCCTCTAATATGCGCTTATAGCTAAATGTTTTGATTCTTCCATCAAGAAAGTAAAAGTAATTAGTAAGTTTGATATAATTGTTCTTATATTGAGATTATGTTTTCAAACCTTAACGACTTCCAGGAGGAAGTCTAAGCTAAGGGGAGGGAGATGTAAGGCCTCTCTTTGCATGTGACTAATACAATCTTAAAGTGTTATATATTCCTCCTAAATAGATGGTTAGATATATTGCAAGCGATATGAAGATGATTGTCTAACAGTAACCTTATAGTTTTACGTTATGTTATTTTACTTAATGAAGATGTATGTGCATGCGAATTATTGTATGAGATTCAAACTTATAAGATGAATTTGAAATAAGATAATTGTTGTGTCGTATTACATTGGAAGAGTAATTAGCTATGTAAATGATTCATGAATAAAGTTACAAAGATTTGATTTACAATTAATGTTGTTTATTAATATGTCTAACTGTGCTTAATTATGTTGTGCAGGAAATTAAATGAGTCGATGTGGGATTAACATTAAAGGTCGAGAAGATAATGGTGCTAGCATGAGAAGGGATAACCATCAAGTGCAAATCAAAAGACTTCTTGTTGAGGATATAAATTTAACTCCATCCGAGACCTAAAAGCAAGTAGAGTAAATGTATTGGAGGGCTAAGGAATCAAATATGCAAATAGGAGGATGGATAAATATTGGAATCAAATCAAATATATCTTTGGGAAGTTCTAAGTGTAGCCTATTTGACTTAGAAGGGTTTGAGGTTATATTTTTGATTGGGTGATTATGTTTGAGTGGAATCCAATTGTAGGACATGTGATGTGAGTTTGGTTGGGGTTGGAACCCTTGGTCAGGATCAAAATTCGTATGGATTCTTTTGTGGGTTTTAAAAAGGGATTATTGAGTCAATTTCCTTGGTTTTTGAATAGGAATAGACCCCTAGGACCTATACCTATGGGTTTGGAACCTTTTTGACATGTGAACTTGTCCTTGGAGTGTGAAAAGACCCCTCAAAAGTCCACATTCATGAATGTGACGAATTCAAAAAGTGTTGGGGCTTGGGAAGTGTGACTTGTAACTCTCAACTTCCCACTCCCCAAAAGTTCTTGGAATTGGCACAAGACTCACATATGTGTGAGCACTTGTGGGAAAGAGTGTAGGTTTGGAAGATTCCTATATACCGCAAGAAGATGGAAGATTTGGGCATTGCCCACTTCTCCTCTTGGAGAACTCTAATGGAGATAGTAGAGAATGATCAAGATGGCTTGACAGAGGAAATAAGGTTCAAGAAGTTATCCTCCTCATATAAAGAGATAAGTATTCTCTCCTACTACTATTTCCCTTTGTTATTGGTGGTAAGGATGTGAAATATGGAATGAATCATGGTGGAGAATGGAAGGTAGAGAACTTAGATACATTAAGTTTGTGCTATGTTAGTTTTATTTCTTTGTAAAAATGAGAAAAGAATCCATTTATCATCATGGAGATAAAATAATTCCTTGCTTGGCGGTATGGCTAGAGCCCACGAGGCTCCATGATGCCATTACGGTAGGGTGGAGAGCAAGCCTTAATCAGTTGTGTATTTTTCATTGTATTTCTTTAAAATTATTTGTAAAATGAAAAGCTAGCATTTGTTTGTCACATGAAAGAGAATGGAAAATACCAGGTTGCATCAAAGGTTGTGATTCTTTAAAAGGCAATATGGAATAGAGCAAAAACCTTGTTCATGGGTGTGCAAGCTAATTGTCTTCTTAAATATTGAGGAAATAATGTAGCTTTTAAGTAGATGAGTTTCATATCGATAAAGATAGGAATGGGATAATAAATCCTTGTACTTTTTGTAAAATACTATTGTAATATTAATAGTTAGCATTTTGTTTTGGAAAGAAAATACATAAAGCAAGTCTGAAATTGTTGGCATACTCTATGAGTTTGTAGTAAAGAGAAGGTGTGGTATAAAAGGAGATATATTTATTTGTCATTTAAGGAAAATATTATGTAAATTGAATTTGTTCCAACTTTCTGTCAATTAGTACAACAATGTGCTCATTGAGATGCAAGAAGGAAAATGAAAGTATTGATTTAATCATTTATGATTAAAAAATAAATAAAAATAAAAATGTATATGCAAGGAAACCCTTATTCAAACCTTATTTTCTCCACCTATGTTCCATTTTATTTGTAGATAGATACTAACGGTTTGTAACCAATGAAGTGTTCGAGAGACTATATTTCTACTCCTTGTTACCCTATTCATACTACAATTGGGTTTATAATGTTTAAAATTAGAAATGGCCATAAAATGTCTTATACTGCATTACATCCCTGTATGAATCCATCACTTTTACCTATGAAAGAAAAAGAAAAAAAGAAGAAGAGAGAAATACTGAATCTGCACTTTGACTGAATTTTCATAGCTCTTGTAGCCGATTTCTCTTAGGTCTAAATGTTAAAGTAATAGTGCGATAGCCATGCAAATAAAAAAATAAGCTCCTATGTTTGTAAGAATCAATAAAGAGAGTATAAATAATAATAATAATAATAATAGAAAATTTAAACGTGCATCCTATAGTCTTTACCTTCCTTCCCATGTAACTTGTCCCCTGTAAGAGAGCAAGGAAGGCAAGAAAGAAATTGTTGTGCAAGAGAACAAACAAAGAAACAATTAAAAAAATATGCTTTGACCCCTCTCCTCTATGCATAATGTGTTTCTGATCGTCATCCGGTGCAACACGACAAATACATATCTTCTCAAAAGTATTTGTATTCAGTGGTGCCTGGGGATCAATGCGCAATGTATAGCCATGTGAAGGCCAGCCTGCATAAATCTAAACCTCCTTAACAAACAGAAAGGTCCAAAAAGAGGATATAAAATAAAATTTTACTTGAAGGTTTGAAAATGAAACTTACACAGATCTATAGTTTGCATATGAACAGTTAATAATAATAGATCAATAAACAGAGCTTCACTATGCATAAGAGTAAATAAATACATGAAAGACAACCAAAGTTTTTAAGCTAATTCCTTGTCAAGGTAGGAACACAAATGCAATATAAGGAGTTGGAAATTGAGTAATGAAAGTTTCCCATCATAAATTTGGGTCGTTGGGTAAGTAGCAGCTATCGCTTGCATGGAAAATTTAGGCCTAATACCCATCACCTCTAATGCAATATAGTGGAGTTCACTTTATCACTCATCAATTCTGGCTAGGACAATTGATTGTAGTAAGTCCCTTCAGTATTAAATGAGTTAGTATTGTGTAAGGCGCTATGGTCAGTACCTAGATCACCACCTGCCATGGTAGTAGCCCTAAAACCTATAGTATCACACCTCTTTACATGTAATGGAATATGTTGGCACTGTAGGATCCTATTATTCACAGCTGTTACCCGAATTGAAATGATGATTTGTGGAAATGATGGATGATGAAAGTTATTCTTTACATACTAGCATTCATTCAGTCGCCTTGTCAGTGTACGGTGTGGGTTTATGTGGTCTATTAAATGTTCACCAAACTACCAACTGTAGTTCACCACATTTTCACAAGCTCTTACCGGATTGAGTATGATAGATGCTACAGTCAGATTCATGGGTGATCAATATGTCTTGTCTTCATCAATATTGTTCTTGAGGGTGTCGTGTAATTTTGGAGTGGTTGCACTTGAGTAAACGTTCGATATATATTGGGCTTAAGTGAGTAAAGTGTTGCCAGCCAATAGTTAATGTATATAACTTCATCGAGTTTAGAATCTGTCTTGTTAATTTACCTAGGCCAAATTTATGTATGGTGGCCATAGTTTTTATAAAATTCAAACTATATGGGCAAACACACTATCCTCATCTGTAGATTGATCTGCATGTGGATGTATTCAATTAGAGCGACTTCGATCACTAGTTGAATGTTCTTCCAGTATTCCTAAAATCGCAATTCATTATGCAATGCCCTTGTCTAGTGGTCATGGAGTATAGTTGATATTTTTATTTCGCAAGGTAGAGTTTTGATTAAATCATAAAAGATAAATAAATTTAGCATTCAAGGATTGGCATAGCATTGGTTAAAAGCTTAGGAAATTCAAGTGTATGCAGGCTATTTGTTTCACAACAGATCTACATATAGTTAATAATGGCATTGACACCCCCGGGTAGTCTTGTATGTGAGGCGATGTATCCTTATTTGGCTCTTAAATTTCTCCTCATCGGTCTTGTAGGCTCATCAATTTATTATTTATTTGTTTATTTTTATTCCTCTATGAAGCCACTACTTTAAAAAAATAAAATGATGAAACAGCGAGGGCACCCATTTACGGATTTAGTGAATTAAGTTTCATCTTCTAAATTTTTCTTTATTTAATGCTTGAAATATTAAACACATGCCCTATGCGCGCTTATTCCCTAAGAATCATGTTTAGTGTTTTGGAAGGTGGGAGAATGGTTGAAAATGGGCACCATCCTCTTTAACACAAATCTCCATCCTCTCTTTAAAATTACCACCCCTTAATAAAACTTCCCTCCTTTATTAAAGTGGGTGATTCCACTAGTTTAAAATAAAGCACTTTATACATTCTTTTAGGGTTATTTTTCCACTTTTTTTTTGGTTAAGCATTATGATAATAAGGGAATCAATAATAAGGGGAAACAAGTAAATAATAAGATTAAAAAAATTAATAATAATGAGATATTTGCATAAAATTGGGCAGACAAGTACTAATATTTACCTATTTTATTTTTATTCTATAAGGTATCACAACATCATTTAAATGTTTTAGTTGGGGGTAGAGTGGGAATAAAATGATACATAATTAAATAGATAATGAAATCCATTAGCAATAGAAGAAGAAAAAAGAGAGAGACTAAGTAGAGTTGTTGTCATAATATTATTGTTTTATAAAGAGTGATGTTAGTAATTGATGAGATAAATACTAGGGGAAAATTATATCATTAAGGATAGTCTTAGTATGTCAACATTTGTAATAACATTAGTTAGGTGGGTAAAATTGATGTTAATAATAAATGATATTGGATCAAATACACCAATTTGTTATTATCCTACGTTAGTATCAATTGTCACCTTGATACTAGCTAGATGTCTAACCCTGATAGTATTGATGTTGGTTGAAAATGAGTAGTAATATAGTGTTAGTGAGATGGGAATTAACCCTTGAGGAGTTTCATAACAATGATACTATTGATGCTAATGATACAATTACTTTTAGGTTAGTTATTTAATAATGCTATGCATTTGGGCGATGTAAGTATAGAAAATTTTGGGTGACAATTTCTTTAAGCATTATGAAGTGTACTCCTAGGACACACCAAGGTTGGTGTTTTTTTATGATCCATTTAACTTAAGTAGTTATACTATATTTTGGTTGAATTTCTCAGACAGATCTAATAAGACTTAGTCTTATAAGACTCACCAATTTCAATCCAAGACTCATATAATCTAGATGACCCAATAGGGTATAAAATAGTGTCTGTCAAGTGAACCCTAGCAGTGTTTGGCATACAAATTCTTTATAGATAAATTTTATGCTTGAGTTTGAGAAGTGACTCTCATTTGGGTGCTCAACTCATATCATAGTTAATGTTGCACCTCAAGCACCTAAAGTGATTTTTTTAGTTTAACGTTTGTATTTAAAAAAAAATTGTTGCATTTTCTAGTAAAATTTTTGGGCATGACACTCTATAGATGGAGCCACCTTTACGTAGGTCGACATACCGGCCTTGTTTCAATTGGCATATCACTTTGTCCTTGCATATCCGGACTTAGCCTTAAATTTATCTTTTTGGTTGTCAAGGTGTCCATTATCTCCTTGAAATTCTTCATTAAAAAGTCAATTCTCTTCTGGTATGGAGTGAATTCCATCAATGGATCATACGTTCGGATCCATTTCATGCACAATATCCAGTAGCTTACTATAAGCTATCCACTTTTCCTTGTTCAATTCCTATCTATTTAAATCAAATTCATTCCTGATCAGGTCCTCAGGGAAATTGAACTCATGTGCAAATTTTCCACCTTTTATTCTTTGTCTGAAAAGAGAAAAGAAACCTTTAGGATCATGTTGTCGCCTTGGACCAAATCTCAAATGGTAATCAACAAAGAATTTGTCAAAATGTGTCCAGCCTCCCTTTGAAAATGTAAAGTCAGACACTATTGTATAATTAGGGAATAATGTTCCCTTCCCCTTTCAGTTAGGTTATTTTCAAAGAGTACACCCCATACGCCACATAACTGCAAGACCCCTAGTCTTGGTGGCACATTGTATGGCCGGTATGTGAGGGGTTCCTTGAAATCCATATATTCCTCGTGACAGCATGCATCGATATGGGATAATGTCACCCTCTGGGGCTATAAACTCCCTCACTCGCTTCCTCGCCTAAGGAAATCATGCAAGCTCGAGGGATCCTAGGTACATTTACTCATCAATCTAGCCCCCAATCTTGCAGCAAAACAATTATCAAATTTCACATAACTGGTGCTTTCCTTATTATAGGACAAATCTGCAGCCCATATCTGTATTGGCAATCTTTCTCCATTAACTAATTGTCTTAAGTTCATCTTCTCAGCAAAGAAATCAGCATTACTAAACAAGAACATATGCATCAACATGGAATACCAAAAGAATTGAGTACTAGTATCACCATTCTATAGCTTCGATAGTCCTTCATCTATCCTCTCCACCAAAAAAGAAGCAAATTCATATGTTACAGAGAAGTTAGGGTGTTGTATTTGCACCCCCATGAACATGTATGCAATCGGCATTACTGCACCAGGGCTAAAACCCAAAATCTGACATAGTGAATAGAAAGTAGCCAGGAAAGGCTTTCCAAAACAATTCAATCTGAAGGGTTCCTGGTCACTAGGGCTAATGTGAAATTGTGAATCCCCTGCCTTAACCAGATGAGGTGGAAGTAGCTTAACCCTAACAAGAGATTTCAATTTTGTATACTCCTCCTTCATTTCTTCAAGATTAATAGGAACCAAGTCATCACTTGGCTCACTCAAATCAAAAGTCTGTTGGATAACATCTCTATTAATTTCCAATAGAACCCCTCCATCATTATCTCTGATTACCCGTGTGATAGGGTCATATCTTATGGCCACTGCTCTAAGTAAGTCCACATCAGGGAACACATTTGGAACAACCAGCTTTCCCATGTCGTACTCCATCCATTTCCAGTGTGCTGATAAGGAAAATTCCTCATTCATAGCCCATATAATCTAAACATTTCTAAGCCTATGAATTGAACCCTAGCATCAACAATGTTCCAATTATAACACACCAACCCCTCCCCTAGGATTTTGCCTCACATCAACACCAAACCTTTCCTTCTCTCATTTGTTGATAATGGAAATTGATCTAGGAAATCATCCTACAAGTTTCTTTTCAAATACTCAATGTGGCTAGAGTGCTGCTTGGTTGGCACCATTTTAGACAAACTAGGGCCTCACTACAATGTTACACTTGAAGTGGCTATGACTAAGTAGAGATAGGAAATTACAAAGTAAAAATACTACAATTCCTCACAATTTATGATTAAAAAATAGCCCTAAAAAAATATTTTAATGA
>VDFB02158533.1:0-11478 GCA_007258455.2 Sequoia sempervirens | reverse complement strand
TAGCAACAAGAGAGAATATTTCATTAAAGTCAACTCCCTCTCTCTAGGAGTAGCACTTGGCTACTAATCTAGCCTTGTACATTTTGAGATTACCATCTGCTCCAATTTTCTTTTTGAAGATCCATTTATGACCAATGGCCTTTTTTCCTTTGGGTGAGCTCTCAAGATCTCATGTGTCACAAGTATCCAAGGACTCCATTTCCTCAAGCATAGCTTGTGACCAAAGCTTGTTCTCATCTGAAGAAGAAACTTCCTTGTAAGAATTGGGTTCATCATTAGTATTCATCAAAGCAAATATACAATGAAAATTAGGTGGGCTATACCTATCAACGGGATTTTATTGTCTTTTGGATCTTCTCAAAGGGTTTTCTTCTTATTCCTCAATATGCTCATCATGAGCATCTATCTTAGAAGAACTGTGTAAACTCTCATCATCCAATCCATCCAATTTTTCTTCAACATGTGCATCTTCATGCTTCTTAGTATTTATCTCAAAATGTACTATTTGAGAAGTATCATTCTACTTTGGTTGTTCTTCTCCTGAATAAGCTCTAAATTCCCTAAAAATTGCATCTCTAGATAAAGTAATTTTCTAGGTTAGAGGATTGCAAAGCTTGTAACCTTTTACATTTTCACCATAACCTATGAATATGCATTTTGTGCTTTGGATCCAACTAGACCACTTTTCATTAGGGAACATGAACAAAAACCTCACAAACCAAAGATCCTTAAATGTGAAAACACTCAGGTTTCCTACCTAACCACATTTCATAAGGGAATTTTATCTTCAATAGATGAACTAGGGGATCTATTGATTAAATAACAAGAAGTACTTACAACCTCAGCCCAAAGGGATTGATCTAGCTTAGCACTACTTAACATACTCCTAGCTCTTTCCATTAAGGTTCGGTTCATCCTTTTTGCTACTCCATTTTGCTGAGGTGTATATGGAGTAGTTTTCTGTCTCACTATTCCTGCATGCTTATAATAATCATCAAATTCCCTAGAACAATATTCACCACCATTATCTGATCTCAACACTTTTATCTTATGATCTAATTGTTTCAAATTCAAACCCTAAATTCTTTTAAACTTATTAAACACATCAAATTAGTTATGCATAAAATAGATCCAAGTGTATCTTGAGACATCATCAATAAATGTGACATAATATCTAGATTTTCCAATAGAGTCAATATCCACAAGACCCATAACATCTGAATGAATAATCTCTAATAATCTTTTAGTTTTATTTGTTCCATTAGGAAATGAAGATATAGATTTCTTTCCAAACACATAATGCTCACAAAAATAATTTTTGCTAGTATTATAATCAAGAATACTGTCAACCAATTTCTTATTAAGAATGGTCCTAAGACCTTTTTCACCAATGTGGCCCAATCTATGGTGCCACACCATACATGCATTTTAAGCTTCAGTTACATATGCTGATTTATTCAAATTGGAGGTATTAAGCTTAAACAATGTCCCAATCTGAGATCCTTTAGCAACCACCATATTCCCTTTCACCAATCTACAACCACCTTTGTCAAATGTCACATGCATTCTAGAATCATTGAACTTAGATACATAAATTAGATTTCTAGCAAGTCTTGGAATATGTAAAACATCATTAAGGGTCCTAACCCTACCATCACTGAAACACAACTTTACCTCTCCTTTGCCCACAACCTTTGTTGTGTTGTTATCTCCAAAGAAGGCATTTCCTCCATCATATGTAGTATACTTAGTGAACCACTCCTTGTTAGGAGTTATATGATAGGAGCAACCTAAATCAATAAGAAAAGAGTTATCACTAATAGTATTAGATGAAATGACCAATGCATCTTTACTTTCCTCTGAGGATTTCTCTATAGAAACATCAAAACTCTTTTTCTTGTTCTTACAATCTTTCTTTACATGTCTAGGTTTCCCACAATTCCAACACTTTACCTTACTCTTACCAGGGGTTTTAGAATGTCCTTTGGACTTACCCTTTTCTTTCTTGTTAGCCTTAGATTTCGTTTCCTTAGGCCTACCTCTTACAAACAAGGCATCTTGGGATAATGTTTTAGACTTCCTCCTTATCTCCTCTGATAGGAGAGTAGGAATTATATTATCTATCTTAGGATCTACACCACTACCACTAATAGCAACAATTATATTTTCCCAAGACTTTGGTAAAGAACAAAGTAAAAAAATGCATTTATCTTCATCTTCTAGCTTGACATCTACATATGCTAACTAACTTAGAATCAAATTAAAATAATTTAAATGATGTGCAATAGAATCACCATATTTTATCTTTAAAGAATACAACTATCTTTTCAGATAGAACTTATTAGTAAGACTTTTAGTTTGATAGATATCGCCTATCCTCTTCCATAATTTATATGTAGTAGTTTATTCTGAAACATTCAAGAGAACAACATCAGCAAGACATAATCTTATGGTTCCTCTTTCCTTCTTATCAAGCTTAGCCCAATCCTCATTTGACATCATTGTAGGTGACTTGGTCTCATTACCAATAGCTAACCATTGATATTTCTCTTCAAGGAGATCCTCCATTTTTAGTTTCCACATCTCATAACTAGATCCATTGATCTTTCAATATCTAAATTAAAATTAGAACTCATTGTAACACATTTCTTTTACAAAATCGGCAATAACACAATAATAAAAGCTCCAACTACAACCAAAAAGCCTTCAAAATTTTAAGAGAAAGGCATCCCAAACTCTACCCAACCATTAGCTCTGACACCAAATGTTGAAAATGGAGATAATTATATAGCTTTAAAACTTGTAAAACTATGAGATTGTAGATCTAATTAACTGTTCTTTGTTACAAATTGTTTGTGGATGATTATCTATTTAGATTAATTTTACCAATTGTAGAAGTAGACAAAAAAGATTGTAGAAGAATAAGACTAGAAGATAGAAGTGACACATCATATATTGTAGGGAGAAACACTTTGGGAAAAAAAATCCACCACCAAAATCATTAGTTCTGTATTATTTAACCTAGAATAAGATTACAATAATTTTGCATCAACCTGCTTGAGATGCTTTTTCCTTCAACAATTCTTTCTTCACAACCTGTACAAACTCTCTAATAAAACTTCTTCACCCCATGGTAATGAATAGACATTAATGAGTAATAAAAACTCTAAAGAATTAATAATTACAAAGCAATAAAGCTTCCTCTAAAAACCTAGGAATATTTTGTAGGCAAGTAGAGTTTCAATGTGTAACATGAAGTCAAATTCAATGTCTCCTCAATTTAGGCACACCAAACTGAACTCCTAATTGATCATTGGTCAAGAAAATATATTCCAAGCTTCTCCTCAAAGTTGGCACCCAAGAATGGGCCCACTTAACTCAGCCTTTTAAATATCTTCTCATGCAAAAAGTGTTAACGCCAAGATGCCAACTTGGGCGCCCAAGGTGGGTCAAAGTCAGTCTTTGTTAACTGAAACATATCTCTCCATCAATTCATGCAAACACGATGCATAATTGATCATCCCCACGTAAATGAATGTAGCCACTTTTTATTCATCATGCAAATGAAGTCATCAACATGCAATTCAAGTCAATTGAAGTCAACAACATGCAACTCAAACTAACTACATGTAGCTGAAGATAACTGAACTATAATCGAACTAAACTGAACTAAATTGAATTGAACTAAATTGAACTGAACTGAACTAAATTGAATTGAACTGAACTCCACTCATGTAAATACCAATCCCTAACTTCTAGGATCTTTACATGCATTACTAAAGTGTTATCTTTCCTCCAAACAGTTAATTGAACTCAAGGTGGGTTCCACCTTCCATGTGGGCACCCCATCTGCTCCTATTTTGTAGGAGCTGATTTGGGCATCCCCACATGTTCCTATCATTTAAAATTAATTACAAAGGTCAATTTACATGTTCATTTTATTCGAATTTAATCTCTTTCTAATCCTAGTGATGGGGAACACTTTCCAAGGACTTAGGAGAAACATGAAATAATGTTTAGGATTGCAATTAAATGGCATCTTAGTTCCAACAATAAATGCATTTAGACTATAAAATTTGGTGTTGATGGTTGTATGACTCGACACACCTTATAGAGTAAAAAAAAAATAATAAAAATTATCACAAAGTATATTAAGATCTATGTATTTGCTATTTGACTGCAATGTACTTTTATGAAATTTCTTCATTAGAATAAACATGTATGTACATATATTTTCTATCATGTGTCATGAGAGTAATCTGTTTTGAGATGATTATATTTAGTGAAATTAACTCATTTTGCATGTTGACTAAGTTAGTCTTGATAACCAAATCATGTTTACACATTTTAATGAGAAATTGAAAGTTTAATAGATTTTAGATGTGATGTTATTATAAAGTTGATTCTACAAAACACTCATCACTATTCTAAAATTCTATAAGTGTGACTTAAGAGACTACTCAATTAAGTTATATAATTTTAAATGATGATGTGCTAGATATCTCAATGAGATGCATTTCAATGGTTAATTTTAATGTTCTTGTATCAGGTACTATAGTTTTAGGTGATAATGTGGTAGATATCTCAATGATATACATTTCAAGGGTTAATTTGTAAGTTTGTGTTGTTCATAATTGATTGTCCATGTCAAAATCTCAAGTGTAAGAAACCAAACGTGTAGAAATCAAACGTGATATAATGTGCATCTGCTGACTAGGTGTGGTATTGACATTATAGGCTTACACGACATTGGAATTTCCAAGGCGATTTAATCTACTTGCGTCCAGTGTTTTGATGTGCTGTAATGATTTTTCGGATTTCCTTTCACATTTAGATCATGGATCTCTCGTACAGATTTCGTGGACCAGTTCAAAAACAAGTTATTGCATAAGTCACTGTATGACGGCATTCAATGTTGAACTCTCTGGTGTGGGAATCGGTAGGAAGGCGAGGAACATAAGTATGAGTGGATAAACTTGGGAGCCTTACATCGTTTCTGCAGCCCGCAAATGCTAAAGGGATTATAAATAATATATGCCTCCAAAAACCGTTAACGTTTTGCTATTGTTGTTTAGAGTCAATAATAAATTATCCTCTTCCAGGTGCCTTGATTCTATTTTAGATCTGAACCTTTTGGAGATCATGATGTCCAAGATGTCGTATTATTTGCACTTGCGTTCTTGGTTCAACTACTATTAATATATACGAGTGTCACAGGTGAAGTGGTCAATAGATTTAGGAAAAGCAATAAATAAAATTATCGTTTGTGTTCCCGAGGCGTACGTCAAAATCAAATAATAATGAGTGTGTCGTATACAAGATTTTGTGACGATCGTGGGGGTAACGTTAATAGTTTTAGATGAAGTCGTGAAATTTCGTTTGAAGATATGCCGGCATCTACTGAATAATATTCGACGAGAACTCATGAAGAAAGTGTGCTTTACTTTCCATTGAGATTTCAACCTCGAACATTCCTCATTAGACGACATAGATTCACTTTCAAAATCTACAAATTTGGGTATTGCAGATTCGACAGATACGGTGATGTGATGTCTGTGGTCTCATATGCTTTGGTCTTGTTTAAAACCCACGGCAGCTGATTCAATAGTAAAAGACAACTACTCTAAACTTAGACAGAGTTTTGTGGGAAAAGAAGATTTAGAAATGGAGATTAGCAGAATGCAGGAAGTTGGTCATATCTATGGCTATGAGCACTCCACATATTGGGACGACTTGAAGTTGGGGAGTAAGGTAGATTTTAGTTATGAGGCACCCTTAGATTTCGGTTTTAGTCCCGATGAATCGCCTCTTTGGAACCATTCTATTGCTCGTTGTAATCTGTCAGAATTCTCTTCGATCGAAGAGATTACAATGATATCAAATGAGAGCCAAAATGATCTTATGGGGTTTGTTTATGATGACGAGCTCTTGGACTCGAATGACTCACTTCTGTGGAACGATTTAATCGTTCAAGAGACTGAATTATTTTGTCCCTCTCCAGAAAAGGAGCTCCTTTCAAAACAAGAGGATTTAGTGATAATTGAAGATATAACATGTGACACTCACCACGAGTCTGATCTAGCTATGTCCGAGCTTGATATTAGAAATGCTCAAGATGGTGGTGAAGATTGTAGCTGTGTATCAAGTGAGACTGTGAATACATCAACCTCTGGTCTAAGTGAAGGCTTAATCCCATGTGAGACTGATTCTTCAGAATACAAGGGATTGAGGCTTTTTCATCTTCTCACAGCCTGCGCAGAGGCAACTTCCAATGGCGCCCTTGACCTTGTTGAGGTTCTTCTTGGCCGGCTGAAAGAAGTAGCTTCTCCAACTGGGTCTACCATAGAGAGAGTGGCTTACTATCTTTGTCAATCTCTGCAGCAACGTTATCAGCGTAGAGTTGATAGTCAGATGGAGAAACGCCTGTTGAATTCAAATGGAGTGTCTAAAGCCAATTTTCTGGGAGCATTCGTATTACTTAACCAAGCCTATCCTTATATAAAGGTTGCCCATTTCAGTGCAAACCAGAGTATTTTGGAAGCAATTCCTGTGACAAAGCAGCAGAGTGTCCACATAATTGATTTTGATATAATGGACGGTATGCAGTGGCCGCCATTGATGGAAGCCTTGAAGAATGAAGATTACAAAATTAGTCACCTTAAAATTACAGCGGTCAAATGGGTGGAATCCTTTGAGGATTCAAGCCCATTTTCAAGCTGCTGCAAAGACACTGGAAGCAGATTGTCTGAGTATGCAAGCTCACTGGGGATTCCATTTTCGTTTCAGGAAGCCGAAATGAAAAATATCCAAGGGATGATAAACTCCAACAAGGATGAGAAAGTGATAATGAATTGTATGTGGGAATTGCCACATATGTTTGAGCGCAGTAGGAAGCAGTTAGTAGATTTCATTAATGGAGCACGTCACCTGAATCCAGCTATCCTGACTGTGGGCAGTGGACCAAATGGGATTTCAGCTTATGAGAATCTTACATTTTTGGAGCGCTTCGCTCAATGTTTGAGAAATTTGTGTGCAATGTTTGATTCGTTGGAAGCAGGACTAGGAGAGCAATATGGGCTTGCTCGAGCAATGGTGGAACATCTCTTCTTTGGCCCAATGATGTGCAGACCCATAAGTTACATGGCGAATGATGAGTTGTTCCGAGTGATGGACATCCCTCTGAAATTTGGGTTTGTTGAACGTGCCATAAGCCAGAAAAGTATTATGCATGCAAAAGCTCTTGTATCATGCAATGATATGGGAAGATGTTATGGTATAGAATTAGCA
This sequence comes from Sequoia sempervirens, assembly GCA_007258455.2. Lineage (NCBI taxonomy): Eukaryota > Viridiplantae > Streptophyta > Pinopsida > Cupressales > Cupressaceae > Sequoia > Sequoia sempervirens. The sequence continues at coordinate 4,191 of VDFB02158533.1, read as the reverse complement.
GGAAACGGTCAGCTGCTTCTAAACTGGGATTTGACTCCTTTGACTTGTGTCTCGGCATGGAGCAGAGTGTAATTCATCTGTTCATATATACATGTTCATATTAACATATTTCTATTTTAATAACAATCGGATTCGTTAAAAGTTGTGTTTTGGTTTCGGTCCCATAAGCTGTCTAAAATTATGAATTCATTTTTTCAAGCAGTGTAGTGGTCCACTTTGCAATTCTTTTCTTATGCACAGCGTCTGAAGTCGTCGTTGTATTCGAATTTAAGTTTAATTCAGTTATTATTCTTTTCGTAAAATTGAATGGTTTGAAACGAGTTCATTAAGATTTAGTCTTGTTAACTGTAAAATTTCTAACATCAATATCTCATGCATTTTTGACATAATAGATATATCACAATTCTTAATTTTCCGGTAAAAAGATATCAACATAAATTCATTCTTCAAATTTAAAATGCTGAAAAAAAAAAGTTTGTTAGTTTTATTTTATTTTCATTATTTTAAAAAATTATTTAAAATTATATATTGATTTTGTAATATAATAAAATAATCTTATTATTTTAATCTTAATAATATTTAAAATTATGAATTTTGTAAGAAAGTTTAATTATTTCTTTCTATTCCATACTTATTAAACTATCATTTCAATGAAATACATCCACAATTATGTGGAATGATATTTAAATTATTCTTATATTTAAATATATTAAAAAATATATTTTTTATACCATTTATTTCAATATTTAAATAAAAAATTTAAAATAATATATTTTTATTTTAGTTTATCTTATTGATACTTTTTTTTTTAACTATATTAGTTATTATCATAATTAATTTTCTTTTTTATAATTTAACTTGTGCTTTAGTAAATTTAAATAAAAACATAAGATTTTATTATATCTAAATAATATAAATTATTAAAAATGTTAGTGTAAAAAAAATAATTATCAAATCTTAAATTTAGATTGTGGATAAAATTATTGAATTCAATTGATTAAAGTTTTTGATTTTTTTTGGATAATCAAATTTGAATTTCTAAAGTGATATTTAATGTAAAGTTCTATGTCATATCTTTTAGTGTTTTATTATTGATTTTTGATGTAGATGTGATTTTTGGAAGGAAATTTTAAAATATAATTCGTTGTCTTTCATTATTACTTTTTAATTTGATTTCTTGAAAATGATTAAATATTAGTCTAATATTCTTATTTAGAAGAAACTATAAAATAATCTCATGTTAATAATCAAAATAATAATTTGAATCAAATGCTCATATATTCCATATTTAACATCATTTCTTAATATTAAAAATGTTCAAAATTTTAATTTAAATGTCTATCAAATCTTTTAGTACTTGAAATAACATTGTTGCTATTATTAAACCTCACTATATTGAACCTTTACAAATATATATTGAAAATTTTAAAATGACAAAGAAAAAATATTTAGATTATTAAAAAAAATACATAATATTAAAATATAATTAATAAGAAAATTTTGTAGATAAATAAAGTAAAATCTATATTAAAGAATCTTAAATAAAATTTTGAATGGGATAATTTTCACTTGTAGAATTTATAAGATGTGTCCACTTGTATTTGTGCATGCATTTCAAAGGTTAATGGTGCTAAAAGAACCTTGAGCTTTTACAATAAATAGGGTGAAGACTAACTTATTTCCTTAAAAGTAATCAAAATCTAGTGATCTAGATTTAATAAGCTTGAAGAAACATAAAATATAGAATGTAATATGTTGATGCAACTAAGATTTATTTAAGATATATATATAGACTACCACAATAAATGGAGGTGCAATATGCTTTCTCCTCGACAACTTATCAATATATTGTTCCTTAAAACTATCATAGAATGATGCCATTAAATATGGGTCTTAGACACACATATAAATAATTTTTATACTCAAGTTGATAAGTAATTTTTATATCCCTAGAATGTTATTTGGAAAAAGTGAGAGATTTGATAATCAAAATTGAAGGACTATAACATGAACATATTTTTCTACAAGATATTCAACCTTATAAATTACCTAATTGAAAAAATGAAAATCTTAAAAACAAATTCATCCTAAAATTTATAAAATAGACATATTAAAATGATATATTCAATATTAAAATTTAATAATACAATACTAAAAATTATATAACAAAATTATATATTGATAACATTGACATAAAATAAAATAAATAAAAAATTAAACTTAATTATAATAAAACATGTATTAGATCTCATTATATAATCTAATATCTATATGAATAAGACATGGAAAACAAAACTTTCTTATTTTTATAATTCTTCACTATATCAAGCAAGATAATTTATGAGCCAATTACAGACAAAGAATTATATAATAAAACTATATCATTACATAATCTAATATCTGTATTAATAAGACATGGAAAACAAAACTTTCCTATTTTTATAATTATTCACTATATCAAACAAGATAATTTATGAGTCAATTAAAAACAAAGAATTATATAATAAAACTAAATAATTGCATAATCTAATATCTGTATTAATAAAAAATGAAAAACAAAACTTTCTTATTTTTATAATTTCTTTCTATTATACAAATTATATCGAACAACATAATTTATAAACCAATTACAAACAAAAAATTAAAATAAAAAAAAATTATATCAATATCAAATTCATTTAAAATCTCTACCTTAATCTGCACTCAAAAGAAAAGTCTATACTCATATTTTAAAAATTTATGAAAACTATTTTACATAGACATAAAGCCATGCATGCATACAATCACACACTGGTCGCCATTGCCAATGAGCTGTCGGTATAGATTGGCCCTATTATAATAATATATTTATTACTTATAGTTATGAGTTATTATCACACATCAAACTAATTGGTGTTTGTTAGAATTGATAATTATATATGTTTTTGTTTTGAACAATTGGAACGAAATTTTTTACCCTGGTTTTATTATTATATTTCTCCCCGTGCAATCTATAGTCATCTGCTACTGGTTTCTGATATAATTGCCGACAGTTACAACAATGAGGAATAATTTAGGGTAAAATCTAATGGATCCTCCAATTAACATAGATATGTTCAACAGAAAAATACAATTGTTAATCATTCTCCATGATCGATCTTCTTGATATTATTTTTGCTTTTGTTATAAGTGAACGGATTTACATTCTGGATTGAAAATTCTTGAAGGTACATGTTTAAATTTGCTTTAATCCAATCCAGAGTAGATTATTGATTGGCTATTCAACTGCGAATCTTGTGCCGTATCTTTACACATCATATAATTCAGTGATTGGGACAAATCAGAAAGTCAAACGATGAGATAATGAAAGCAATTTCTAATTGATCTTCCAAGCATGAATGCTTGTTTTCTCATCCTTGTTGAGATAAATATAATACAAATATGAGCAGGTGAATCAAGTTGGACTGAAACAAAAGACCATGGGTACGGAAGTTATAGTTTAATTAACATACATCTTATTTATATATATATATATGTCTAAAGAGTTGGTATAGTTTAGTCAATATATTAGTTATTAATGATAAGGTCATTTATAATATAAAAAAGTCTGTGTTTATAATAATATATTAGCTGGTTAAGCTCTTTTTCTCATGTGTATATTGTTTTTATAATTAAAAAAAATATAATAAATATGCAGTTAATTTGTGAAATTGTAAAGATAAAAGTAGTTCTTATCTAAATTCAATATTTTAACTATTTTTTAATATAGAATTAAACATGATAAAACATATTAAATATTTAAGTATGGTTTTAGTTTATAAATTAAATAGGGAGAAGAGATTGTTCATAGAAAATAAATGAGAAGATAGTTGGTGTCAACCACCTCCCAGGAGCACCATCTGCAACAAAAAACCTTCATGAAATAGAGAGAAGCACTATGTTATTTCACCAAAATTGAGTGAATAGATCAAGATGATGTAAAATACATAATGTACAACCTTTTAAAGGCATGAAAAATGCAATGGGTGTAAAACTACCCAATATGGAAAAAACCACCCGATGATTAAATGCACTAATAAACTAAATGCAATATGCCTAAGTAAACTTATGCAGGTAAATCCTATTTACCCTTACACCCCCCCTTAAGTGCAACTTAGGGAGAGTTATTATCAAAAATGAAGATGCAATATGGGTCCTAGCTACACAACCATG
>VDFB02158532.1:0-19920 GCA_007258455.2 Sequoia sempervirens | reverse complement strand
GGGATACTCTGAGCTATTACTTCGGGAGACTAGACTCTAAGTTATTACGTCGGGAGAGGGGCGGGAGAGTACCGCCATCTACCCTCCTTCCTCTATTTTTTGGAAAACAAAATCGAGTGGTTCCCCGACGGGCGCCCCCCCCCCACCCCCCTGCCATTATAGAGTAGGGGAACTATAGTGGGGGCCCCCCCCCCTTTCTATAGTATAGTAGGGGTTCTATAGCTAGATAGGGGCCCTCGTGCTCTGCCATAGGAACCCGGAGTCCATATCATGGTGAGGAGGATTTCTTCAAAGCCTTGACTGGAGGATTTCTTGCTATTGATTGCTCGAGGAACTGACGGGACGAAAAATCCCGGCAGCATTCACGAGTCACTCGTTCAACTGTCCTGCGGAGAGCCCGGGCCGATCGGACCTCTCTGCAACGGGCTATGTCAGTCACCCATTGTTTATGAGGTAGGTTGCACCCCCGTATTCGCGAGCACCTGCAATCCGCAGGCAGATGTCGTGATCACATTCAGACCATTTTGTTCTTCGGCCATTTCTTCGGTAGTTCAACGGTCGCCCCTCCAACGATAAGAGGTAGAAAGATCGTAACTTCTCTTCCATTTGGATCGGAGAATTTATGGAGGAAATTGGGTTTTACATTTCCGAGAACCGCACGATTATATAGCCAAAGGGAATACGCTGCGCCTAGAATCATCCCAAGCGCAGCCAATGTGGCTACTAAGCTATTTATTTGGAAAGCTCCTACGAAGATGGGAAATTCCCCGACAGAGCTGCTAGTACCAGGTGAACTCATATTGGCTAAAGTGAAAGACAAGGAAATGGTAGGGGGATTCGGCATGGTGCTTACTGAACCTCCATAATATTTAGCGGGTCGAGTCTTATGCCGGTCATACGGAACACCGACACATGGAGAAGGAGCTGGAGGAACCGGTCCATGGCTCAACATCGGTAGAATGCTACCTCCAATTCCCTGTATGTTCGATGGAGTGAGATATTCCCCACTGATCGGACGGAGTGCGCCCCAATTACCTACCCCCCGAACCGTACGAGATAGTTACCACCTATCACACGGCTTTCTAGCTTTAGCTTCTTTACTTCCTAGTAGATAGTAGATAGTGAGACGACTGAGATCAGTCATCGTCGTCTCGTCGCCGGCCCCCTACCGCCGCCTCTATAGTGGCCGTGGGGCTAGAGCTCTTGAAGGAGAGAGCGTTCGATTCGAACGAACGCCCTGAGCCTTTGAAATGTTCCGTGGCAAGATTTCCACTAGAAAGGCTCTATCTCCGGGGAACTAGAATTCCCCCCCACCCGTCCCGGGTGGGAGGAATAGCTCTATATCCTCCCACCCTAGGCGGACCCCACCACCCTGCAGATGCGGACCCCACCGACCATACCCGCCTTAGGATGGTGGGGTCGGGCAAACTACACCGTTGGCCTGCCTTTCATCGGCAGCCCCCCTACTATTCTAATGGCCGATATGGTCGGCTGCCGATGAAAGGCAGGCCAACGGTGAGCGAAGCTCTGGTGGGGTCCTAGGTATGGTCGGTCCCAACCCCACTGACCAAAGGCGAGTATGGCCCATAGAATTTTAGGGCGGTGGGTTACGGTGGCCCAACGGCCGGTGGGTAAGGCATATGGGCGGTGGGGTAAGGCATATAGGGCGGTGAGCGAAGCTCTGATGGTGGGGTTTGCAACAGGGTGGCCCGCCTGGGGTGGGGTCTGGAGGGGGTGGAGGAGGAGACGGTGGGGGCCTCTTTCTCGCTGATTGCTGGGTGACCTCACCGCCCTGGAGGCTCTTATGGGCTATAGGGGGGGGGTCAGTCCAAGGGAAACGGAAGCAGGAATCTGGATGAAGCAATTGTGGAACTGGAATTTGGAATGGTCTGGCATGTGAAGAATTGGAATGGCTGAGAATTCGGCCCTACAGCTGGGAAATGGGCCCCAAGCACCGCATGCGGGTCACTTTGCCATGGACCCAGACTTTTCTAAAAGTGCCAGGCCTGGCTGTGCAATGGGATTCTATACGTAACATGGGAGGGAGGCCCCTACTATTCTAAGGCGGGGGCATAGTTATGAGCGGACTATAGTTACTGATTCGATTAACTGATTCCCACCCACCCGATCTCGCGTTCCGGGTTGGGCGGGGACCGGGGGGTATATTTATCCCTCCCCCCCAGTTCTATTATTCGGATATTCCCTAACCAGGGGCCGGGGGTTCGACTGGTCCGGGCGACCGGGTTGACACTCAACAGCCCACAGCTTTTAGGGGCATCAGACCGGCCTTAAATAATAGAGGGCCACCCCTACCTTTATTCATAGAATGGATAGGCCCCCCCGACACTATACTATCCTTCCTGGCAATAGATAATACCTTCCCAGCAATATACCCACCCCCTAAATCCAGGACCCCCACCCTAAATCCAGCCCTACCGTCAATAGATAATACCCGAAAAGAATAGAAAAGGCACCCCGGGATGCAGTTTCAAACTCGAATAATAGAAGATTATGTATAGAATATTCTAAATGTTATCCCACCATTCATTCCTAGTTCCCCTACCCCTCTTTTTAGTAGGTGACAACTCAATGCCAAATTAAATGAAAATTCATTCAAATGAAAATTCATTCAAACTGAAAGCAAAGGCCCTTAGAATAGTAGGGCATTCCTGGCCCTACAATTATATGGCCTTTGCTTTCAGTTTGAATCCCCCTTTCGAATAGTAGGGCCCTTAGAATAGTAGGGGCCCCTTAGAATAGTAGGGCAGGAGCAACGTCTCTACACCCTATGGCTTTGGCTTTCCCTTTGAATAGTAGCCTCCCAACAATTCCACTCCCTTTAACTCTGAGGCCTTCCCACCCACCCCTGCCCAAGTAGGGGATCTCAGTTCCTGGAGGCAAACCAGTAGGGTGGCAGCAGTAGCTTGAGATTCTGTCTTCTATCCTTCCTTATCCATCTAGAATCGTCTTCGTTAATGGAGTTCGGAAAAATGAATATACCTCAACTATAATCTCCCTCCCACCAACTATAATTAGAGGAGGGCCCCCTACAATTCTATGGGCTGATTCCTTAGAATAGTAGGGGCCCTACTATTCTATGGTAGTGGTGGGTGGGAGGAGAAATTGAATGGAATGAAGCTTTCGATTCCATAGTTGGTGGGATTTGGGGTTCTTTCCGGGTGGGGGGGGATTATAGAGGTAAGAACCCGGCCGAATCTCTTACGTCGTTACGTGTAGCTCTCCTTTATTCCATTCCATTCAACTATCTATAGTAGGAGTAGGGGTCCCGATTCCCTATCCGGGGGAATAGATCGTTGATCGCGCTAGCTAAGGTCGAGCTCGCCACGCTCCCTCCCTTTCATTTCTCCATCGATCGGTCCCCTACTATAGATGGCCCCGCCCCGCAAATGGAGAAATGACAATGAGAGAAAGGAGCTTTCAACGAGGAGGAGCAGTCAGGTGGTGACCAACAGACGACACACCAGTAACCCCTACTATCTATAGGGCTGTCCCATCCCAATAGGAAATGGTGATTGCCCTCTCAACCCAACCGTGCAAGATTTTTTAGGACCTCGGCTATCTACATTATTCATTCCGCTATCAGCTACCGCGGGCCTCCATCTCCGATCCACTAGGCTTACGCCTGCACCGCTGTTCATACGAGAAGGCAATGCATGGAAGCGCCTAGGTTGGATGATATGGGTAGGCGCCCTTGCTAATGGCATAACAACAAGCATCCGCCCCTCTCCTAACCCCCTGGGGATGGAGCTAGGCTGGGCGAACGGAACATAAGTATCTAGAAACCAGTAGTTCAGTATTCAGCCTGACTTCTCGAATCATCCCTGCAGTTCATGTGTGCTTGAGGGAATAGTTAACTACTACTCCCCCCCATCCCAACCTATCTCCTCCTAAGGTCCCACCCCAACTAATCTACCGACAACTAAAGTAGCTTCTAATTAATAAACCTGCTAGAATAAGGAACAACTATAGTAGCTCCCCCCCACCCTGCATGCAGGGTGGGAAGATGCCCTTAGAATAGTAGGGTCCTCCCACCCACCCAACTTTACTACCTCCCACCCACCCCTATCTCCCCCCCATCCCGGGAAGCTACTTTAGTTCCCGAACTCAAATAGTTGTTGGGAGTCGGTATATGCCTAAGGGAGGGGGGGCCCCTAAAATTCTATGGTAGCTTACGGTATATATTAGTTGTGCCGGAGATAGAAGCGGAGATCGGATCTGTTCACCTAAGTCAGATCCATGGGCCGGAGAGGAGAATTGGGTGAAAGGAAAGCTGGTCCACTTATCTATTACATAAAGATTCACAACTGATCTCAATAATGGAAAGTCTGGTAGTGATGAGGAGTGGTGCGAGGATGACTATAGATAGTCTGCACTTGCATGCATCATTGGAATGATACCAGGAGGAGGTCAGTCAGCATGCGGTTCCGATCCGTGATTTCAGTTGAGCTCCTACCCGATCCGATAGAGAAAGTCTAGAGAGAGTTACCGGGGAAGACGTGGTTCATGTACCTGCCTGTTTGTTCCTTCCCTCCCCAGCTTCCTTCGATCGTTAGTTAGGGAAGCACTTGCATGCATCATTAGCCTACACTCCTTCTCTTGCCTGCTCCACTCCCCGTTAAGCTGGAAGGTTTATTCGTGAAACAGGAAGGTTGATTAGATGCTCCAGTTATCATTAAGAAGCATAGGAGGTTAGATGCTCCCTTCGGTCTTCGCGTGTCTCATACGCCTACTACTCCCTTCAGTCCCCTCTTCCCGGTCAATCCCGGGGAACTAAACTAACTAAATTTTAGTGAGAAAGCTGGAAAACTCAATTTTAGCTACCCTTAGAATAGTAGGGGCCCTCCCACCTGGGATGGGAGGGAGATATAGTTGGGCCTCCCACCCACCCAACTTGACCTCCCACCCACCCCTATCTCCCCCCCATCCCACATTAATATACCGCTACTTCCCCGGGAATTTTAGTTCCGAATCAAACTATAATATACCTCCCGCATTAATATACCGGGGCCTGCCTGTAGGTTATTATATTGCCGGGTGGGGGGGAAGCTACTAAGAAAGGGGGTAGCCCCTACTATTCTATGGCATGTGGATATAGTTCTGTTCCCGGGGGGAATTCTACTCTAACGATTTCAGTTCGAGCCCGGTTCTCCGGACATTGGTTCCGAAGTGGGAAGTATCGGTAGAAACGAGAGGTGTCCCATCAGTAATGAATGAATCAGTCACCCGGTTTCGGGGTAGCAGGTCAATCGGTAGGGTTTCTCATTCGCTACTCCATTCTATCTTTTTCTCCGATCCGAGCGATGGAACCAAAGGACGATGTGGAGAACCCGGGAAACAGCTTTCCTTCCGTGACGTGAAAGGCATTCAACCTCTGCCGGGCTAAAGAGATAGTGAGGTGGGCGAATGCCATTAGTGGCCGTGAATCCATCTCTCCGTCCTGTCGATCGAACCCCCAACGAACCAAGCAACCGCTCCTACTTTTGTGGTCGGAAGGGAATGCTCCATCTATCAGTCCTCACTACTGCCTTTTCGTTCTACCCGAGCCATACAAATTTCCATCACTGGTTCATATAGCAGGATCGTTCTGATCCCCTCTTCCTTCGACCGACTGATCGAGATATCGAGTAGGCCGGTGGGTGGATATATCCACTGCTATTGTAGCCGGTGGAGAAATATCTTTATCTCTAATTGACATAAATGCTGCCAGTAGGCCATCCCTTACTGATACACCGGAATTCAGAAGGTTAGATAGCCTGGCCGATCCCACCCGAGCAACTATAGCTGTAATTCCGGAACAACTAATATACCGGGGCTCCCACCCACCCCGTTGTCCAGCCCCATTTCGAGCGAGATGGATTGATCCGAGAGATCTCAATAGGTGTCGACATCGAGGTGCCCGCCTACGCCTATAGATAGTAGGGCTCCACTGTTGTAGGTATGTCTACAATGATTGACGAAATGATTGACGCAGGTAATTGTGGGACAAAGGAGTCCCCGGGTTGCGAGATCAGGAGGCCTATCTATAGTAGGGGATCGCGACGGAAGGGTGAGTGAGGGACTGGGGAGGGGACTCCTACAAATCCATAGCTAGGAGTTCTATCTGCTCTCCCTGGCCAATGGGAATAAGAATAGTTCATCCGGCTCTCCTCCCTCTCGAATAAAGGATTCAAAGTCTTATAAACCCCCTCGACCGTAATCTGAACGGAGTTCAGTTCACGGATCAGGCGAGAGAGAGGGTGCAGAGGGGAACAGCCCTTTTAGCCGATTATCCGAATCAATCAACTCCTTGTATAAAGAGAGACTATGCCTGATGCAGGAAGACAAGTGGCAATATCAATAGCCTCCGCTTATAGAAAAAGGCCGGAACTAGAATTCTTAATTAATCAGCCTTTCATTAATCCGTTCATCCCTTTAGCCCCCCACCCAACCCCACACACGTTCATTAATCCGCTTGCTAGAGTAGGGGGGGGAGGGCCGGCATTATAGTTGCTAGAATAAGCGGCAACTTTAGCCCCCCACCCAACCCCACACACGCTAGAATAAGGTTGGGTGGGGATTATAGTTGTCCCACCCCTTGCATTGAATTAGCGTGATCAACGCTTCCAAAGATTGATCCAACGAGTGATCTACCCACGAGTGATGGCGATAACCCGGTGGAGAGGGAACCTAGACTGACTTAGCTCCAATGCACCATATCATATTACGGCTACTAGAATCTACTGCCTTCTACGGCGCATTCATCATAATATGAGATGGTTCGGCTAATCCAAAATATTCCTTTGTGAAATGTGATGTCTTGGATAGGGAACATGGCCCACCTTTATTTTAACACGTTATGCCTCATAATGAGGCCTCTTCTTTTTTCCTAAGTTTGGCTAAAGTTTGTATCTTTTGTTCCCCTCCCCCCCCTCTTTTCCTTGTTTGCTTAGGTAGCGACCATTTTTTCTAATCCTTCTTTGGCTTCACCTTTATATTCCTCTCGATGGTATTTTTTGGCATAGTTAAGCAACTATCATATGGACTAGATGATCTATCTATAGAGATGAGCACAATAAGAAAGAAGGAAATATGGTGAAATAACAAACACTATCTCAAGGACAGTGGTGCAATTAATTCGAGGGCAATTGGAAAATAATCCAATATGCATGTTAAACAAAAGAAAACTATGAGATCTACCCCCTTAAATTGGTAGAACTTACCTTACGCTGAAAGGCATTTCCAAAACTATAGAGTTTAAATCTTATCCTCACTGTCAGTCATACATAACTTTTTAAATAAAGGCGAAGAAACTAAATGTTTAAATGAAATGCGATTAAAGGCAAATAAATGGCGGATAATTGAATACACGCGAATAAAGGTCAAAGGGTCTCTCACAAATGATGTGGAAGGTCCTTTCGAAAATCCTCAATTGCAATTTTTTGTATAGTCAAATCATCAACAACACGCAACTACGTCGAAATCTCTTTGTATAGTTTATTGAGGTATTTATGATAGTAGTAGTTGCTTACAAGGTTGAATGGGACGAGGATACTTTCTTCCCCTATTGCAATTTAGATAGTTATATGATTTTTCTTTTCAAGTAGAAAGTCTTGAGACATTTGGACCATTGCTAAATTCTCTCATACCATATCATGGTATTAATGGTTTTGTGTGAGCCTTGTTATTTGATCAGTTGGTGAACACAAGTGACATAAACAAGCAAAATAATTCCCTTATGCTCTGTTTCAATTGTCCTTGCCGGTTTAGAAATTCATAGAAGTCCCTCTTCTCCTCCAATTTCCAAACAAATGTAGGCAACTGCTTTTTTTAGATTAATATTTAGGCTGTTTTGTTTGATTTGCACAACATTCTTTGGAAAGTTGTGTATTTAGACTACAAATAATGAAAATTGAGTCAGTATTTGGGCCTTTATTGCAATTACAATCTTGGTTAAATTATTGTAAATCAAGAAGCTAGTTTGTATGGTTATAAGAGGACGTCATTGTTTTCCTCTAATTTTTTTGACAATGTTGGGCTATGGGGTAATTATTTCAATACCCCGTGGAACATATATGGTGGTTAGTGAGAAGATTTTATCAACCACTGAAGTATTAACCTTTTGTAGAGCTGTATTGTTCAAGGGGACAACACTATAGGCAACATACAAGAAGTGAGTGTGAAATCTGGCTCCCTACGACAAAAGTACATAAAGACTAGAAATCCAGGATGAACGAGCAACATATTTTCAATGTTAAAATCTTTGGAGGAGATCATTGATTGAAGGTTATTTATTTTATAATCAATTATTTAAGAGAATAATTTAGATTAAACTTGTTTTGGACTGTTGAATCATAATAATGACACACACCTAATTGTCCACTTACCTTAGATATGCACTTCGTATCAAAAAATTTAAGTCTCAATCTACTAGAAATTAAGACATACATTCTATATATAATATAATATTAGAATAATTTAATATGTTACATCAAGATTAATTAAATTAAATTATTAAAAATAGAAGAAATGTCTTCCAGCATTATTTATACAAATTACTTAATTAACATAGATAAGCTACTTATTGAACAGTTGAATTTATTATTTTTATGGGGTAGATCTTTCTTTTATCAGACTTTTATCTTTGAATTAAAATGTCAAACCACGAACCCAAAATAGTAAATATTATAATTTGGCAAAACGATCGTCTCAAGCTCCACGTGTCAACACTCTCAAAATCTAACGGCGACGAGTCTATGTTCGAAATGAAGGCGTGGCTACCCCAGATTTTCCGAAACGGATTAGTAAGCGACGAGGCTAAAGCACAGTCAGTTTCAGTAGGGGTTGAGCCGCCACGTGGCTTATCGGTGGGCAGTTAGAATAGGGTGCAGCGGCTCACAGGTAACCCAGTCTCAGTTACAGCGAGGGCACGGGGGATTAACGGGCGTTTTGTAGGCAGTTTTTTCATGGGAATATCAACGTACTGGCAATTAAACCTCCCAGTACGTTGTTATTCCCAGCATGAAAAAACTGCCTGACAAATACGGAAGGTTCAGTTTGCTGGCTGCATAGCCGGTGCCGGTTTAAGCAGGGTCAGGCCTCAGGAAGGATATATATAGGGGTTGAGTGGCGACGTGGTTTAGTTAGAGTCAGGTTACAACGGCTTTTGTTTAAGTAAATTAGTAATTGTTAAGTTGGGCAGAATAGAGGATCAGAGATTCTGCAGAGAAAGAAGGAAAGAAGTTGTAGTTGCAGTAGAGAGAGAAAGTTGCGGGTGAGTAGAGATCTAGGGAAGAGAGGGAAAACAAACCCTAGGGCGTTTTGTTATAAAGAAAAGCTAAACGACAATGGCGGTAAGTGCGAATTAAAGAAGCATGAGAAGAAGCGCTTTTTTAATCGTCACCGTTTCTTTCGCTAAAATATATTCATTCCAAATTTGGCGGCCATTGAAAAGGTGTCACTAAATCTATGCATGCAGTTGGTTGCTTTCATTTTGCAAGCATAGACAAATGTATCAGCGTCGTTGCAGCGGGAGCTTTCGGGTACAAATCGCACTGTTCCTGTTTTTCTGTGTTTTTTTCTTTGAACTTTTTTTCCTTTCAGATTTTCCTTTAATTTTGCTTTTTTAAGAACTTAATTTAGCGTTTTAGTGGTCTGGGAAGCTTTGAAAGTTAATTTATTTTGTTTTGATAATAGAGAAAGCTAGGCTCCTCAAGATTGCTAGCTTTCTGATCAAGATCTACAATAGAAGGGCTGACATGGAAAAGAACTTGAAAATGGTTAAAGTTTCAGTGCTTGGTCCCATAGACTGATGGTCTCGTGGACGTCATTAAAAACCATTCATTCATTCATTCAAAGGAGATTTGAAAAATGGGAGTGTAAGATTTAAAGATTCGTAATGGATGCTGACCTAATTCCAGAAAATATAGAAATGATATGTAATGATAGACGAGTTGGCTTATGTTACGCCCTTGAATTTAAATTGTATAATTATATTTAAATACGCGGAAGGCGTCTCCTATTTGAAAATAGCAACGTGACTTTGTCCATCCATGGTGGACGCTGCTCGAGAAGGGATGCAATACGGTTGAACCGTCCATAGCCGTCGATCAACTTCTACAGGCGTCTCCTATTTGAAAATAGCAACCTGACTTTGTCCATCCATGGTGGACGCTGCTCGAGAAGGGATAAGAATAAAAGACTTTCCATTTGATTCCCGCTGTAAATTCCTCCACACGTAGTTCCAGGGTGCCCTGCTTACGCACACGTATTGTGTCTATCCTTTACCTATCTTTGAACGTATGAGGAGTGAAGGCCAGCTTTTCTCAGTAGGAGTGGGACCCACTTTACTAGTTTTAAATACATAAGTGAAAGTTATTTGTTTTAACGTTAGTATTGGGAGGTGGTGTCGTTCTCAACAGCGTGCCACATAGGGCACAATGGTGACATCATTTGTCATCAATAACTCTATCAAAACTAACTTTCACAAGTGGTAAAGCAAAAACCGAGAAAACAAAATAAATACAGATGAAAATTACATTGAGCATCTTCATGGCATAATAAATTTATTTTTTTCTTCAGCCGACATTCTTTTTTACAGTGCTTATAAATCTTTTGTATTCACAATGTACATATTCTCTTTTCATTGGTGTTAAAAGTAATCATCGTATAATGTTCATTAATAATTATTTATGGATACACAGTAAATTGTATATAATATAATTATATTTATTATTATTTTTTATATATATTATATTAATTAATTTATATTATATTTATTTTAATGATCTATTTTTCAAAACATTAATCATGTAAGATTCTTTGAACAACATCCAGTTGTTTTTAGGATCAAAGGTTCATAGTGACTATGCAAGACCATCAAAACTTGTAATAAAATAATTCTTTTGGAGCTATTTTTAAATTTGATATTATAATGGAACATAATCATAAAATTTACAAACATATTATATATGTACTTTAATATTATACTACTACAAGATTATACATAGATTAAATATATTAATAATAAAATAATATAAAACAATATATAGTTATTATTAGTAATAAATTAATAACTAGATATAATCTTAAAATTATACATTTTAATATAAATATACTATAGTATTATATAACTATAATATAATATACTTTTGAAGCTAACTTTAATTTTATTACATTTATAATAATAATATTATAAATATGCAAACCAATACATTTAAGTATGAAAAACAAATGAAAACATAATAGCATAATATTTCACAAATCATCTTCATAATCATGGTCATGATCACAATCATAACCATAACCACAACCATGATCATGATCATGAACATCACCATGGCCATAACCATAATTGTGTAATAATGACCATGAACATGAATATGACCATGAACATGAGCATTATATTGATGTGATGAAATATAGTGCAAGCATCCATCATGCAATAAATTTCAGAGTGTAGGTGTCTCCTCTCTATCCATCCATCTCTCTTTCTCTCTTTTTCCCTTTATATCAATATCTCTTTGCCTCTCTATCTCTATATTTCTTCTTCCATATCTCTCTCTATCTCTAACTCATTATCTTTCCATCTTTCTCCCTCTATCTATGCCTCTATCTCTCTTTACCAATTGACCTCATATACATAAATGATAAAAAAAAAAATCAAAATTTATCCTAATTGACCTTCCACAACACTTCCGCATACCCATTGCACAATTAAATTAGAAATTTATTTTAATTATTTGTTTTTTTATAAAATTACAAATAATAATTAAAAGATTAAAATAATTTTCTTATTAAAATTTAAATAATTGTACAATAATCATATTTTGAATTTAATTTTAATTTATAATATTTTTATTTGAAGCTATCACTTCTCCATTAAGACTTTTGTTGCACAAATGTATCATTTGCTAAATGGTCTACTAATTGACCTCATTTACTGAACAAATGTTGCAACTAATAGACCACAAATTCCCTATTTGACCTTCCAACCTCTTCCGCGTACCCATTGCACACCAAGGTGCGATTGCTAGTTCATATATATTGTTGGAAGATTTAACACTTCATCAGTTTATGATCATTGAATAATAGATTTCGGGAAAAAATGTGATAAAAGTTTGACAATTATAGTGTAAAGGTTGTATAAGGTTCATAAAGTTATAAGATAAGTTTCTAGGTTCACTTATTAAATCACATTAAATTTGTCTAGATTACATCTACATATGACTATAATGAATGGTCCTAGACCTGAGCTTTTCTACTAGATCTAGTTTGCTATCTAGTTGATATTTGATTTAAATTACACAAAGATAGTATGCAATGAATTTAAAGTGTAGTAAATTGACACTCATATTGGGATTTATGTTAGTAGCCTAAGATTTTATATAATTCTAGCTACCACCTAGCATAACTCTAGGGTTGTCAAAGATTAAGTCAATGAATAATAATGAAACTAATAAAATTGTGGCTCTATAATTGAATAGATTTCTAAGAATGGACATGCACTCTTGCATTATCATACAAAATCTAATTTTCTCCATGACCTTGGATTATATATTAAATTTGATACACCAAAAGGTTTTAAGTTTGTTTAACAAGAAAATCCCTTAAAGTCTAGAGAACACATGTTGTCACTAGAAAAAGTTTGCATGTAGTTAAAGCTTGGGAAAATTTTAGCTTGCTGTGACTTTTAAACCCTTTATTTCTTACGCTAATTCTTGACCATTGATTAAAATTTTGTCATTTAACAAAAAAAATATAATATCTCATAATACATATATTTATTTCTTTTTAATATAGTTTTAATTTTTTATACATATTTTTAAAATATCTTAAATACATCTATTTAACAAAAACTTATTGATGTTAATTATTTTATTTACTAATTCTTGACCATTGATTAAAATTTTGTCATTTAACAAAAAAAAATATAATATCTCATAATACATATATTTATTTCTTTTTAATATATTTTTAATTTTTTATACATATTTTTAAAATATCTTAAATACATCTATTTAACAAAAACTTATTGATGTTAATTATTTTATTTATGACATCAAACTATAAATTTTTATTTTTATTTAAGAATTATTTTTTATTACATTATTTACTTACTTTTAATTTTATGTATATATTTTTAGTTTACTACTGAAAAAGTCATGCCTAATTATTTTGGTAATTCTTTTGTTTTATTTTTAACTTTGAAAAGTGTGGTAAATATTATTTATTTTTATGCTATTTTTTAGAAGTTTAATTTTATAGTTTTATTTTTTTAATATATGTTGGTTGTGTTTTAGTTTTTATGTACATGATCGGAATATCACCTAATGTCCTTTATTCCAACTATACAATGCCTCTTATCATAATAAACATTTTTTAAAAATTAAATAACTTTGTGCAAAAAAAAGTTTGTAAAAAAATTGAGTAATGACTACTAAATAAGATTAACTAAGCAATGCATAAGATTGACTTTGTAATTTAATTTGATTCTCAATTTATTATATTTATCGTCTTAAAATAAGATCAAATTTTAAGCTACGATTTATTTTCCTATATGTGGTCTTGTTCTCTATATTAGACTATTCCTATAACCAAGTCCTCCCAATTCAAACTTTAACCCATTTAAAAATTGAATAGTTTCCTATCCACTTGTGAGCCAAAACACCTAAAGTTGAACATCTCGAATCTTGTATTAAAAGACAGTCCTAAGTCTTTATTTCATATAAAGGAGCATCATTGAAGAGTTGCAATTTCACATCATTAGAAAACATTATCATAGAACTTGTATCATTAATTACAACATTGCATTGCCATCTACCCTACTTAGTAAATTTTCTAGGTTGACTTTATACCCACAACTACATAAATTTATGAAAAAAAAACATGTCACTTGAAATCTAATCATTTGAGTGATTTATCATGTGTTTTCAATAAATAAATTGTACTTATAGAACTTTTTTGTTGGGGGTAGTATGCTGATCTTGGGTCATTGTGAGATTGATTTTCACACATTTGTATGAAATGTTTCTATATCAATTAACTCCATAAACTAAATGCACAATACTTTTGAGTCTTTTGGAGTCGATTATTATCCTAATTCACTTTAGGAGTCTGTCATTGGACTGGTTTTTCAACAAATCAAGCATGGATAATATATTTAATGAGGCAACAAATTAGTAAGACATTATTTGTGATTGTGATTGATTATTTGTGATTGGATAAAGATAGTTTTGATTACTCTTCAACCATATCAGTGTTGTTAGTTTATCTCTCAAATTGGTGAATAAAGATAGTTTTGATTAATGAATTTGTAAATGATGAAAGATAAATGCTGAAAAGATTTAAAAATTAAAGAATTCTCACAACAACGATAATTTAAAAATAAATAATTTAATTTTTTCTACATTCATGAATGAATGACATTTTTAATTAGAAAATAAAAATTATAACCTATGTTGTGTGTATACACAGAGATCTATGGCGTGAAACCCAGTCATTAGTCAGCAAATAAATCAACCTTCCCTACAGAAGAGGGTTATCAGAGTTCAGGTTCCTTCCATTAACCATAGAATTGGCTCTGCAATCTGCAAGAAGATCAGCAGAGCAGTTTATCTCCTAGAAATATCATATCCGAGTACTGCAACCTTTTTTCTGAGGGCCCTGAAGATGGCATACGTGGAACATTTTTATCATGAACTGTTGAGCTTGAGCTTCTTATGCAATAAACTAACTACATATGAGCGTGGAAGCTTAAGATGATATATGCAAAGCAATACCGAAGATTATTGCTGGAATATGCTGCTGATAAGTTGAAATCTGAAGACTTCACAAAATTGCATGATTTGGATCTATGTTGCAGGCAATGTGAAGAACATAATGGATTTTCTGCAGTGTGATCAGAAGAAAAATAAAAAACAACACGAAGATATCTTACTTGTTCACTGTTTTCACCTCCCTCCAGCAACCAAATTTGATAAGCACATCACAGAAGGCATCCAATGTTTCTTTCTGATTTACAGATCGCTAAAAACAAAAGGAGAAAGGGACGATTTGTATGAGTTTCACAGGGTTTAAGAACAAATCTGATTTGAACGGCGTCGATATTTTAAGCTTCTTAAGGGCGGTTATTAAATTGCATGTATAGTATTTGCAGCAGTTAACTGGCGTTGAACTGGAGTGCAGTTAACTGGCATTAAAACTGGAGTACAAAGGAATCGGTAACCGTTAACTGGCTTTGAACTGGAGTGCTATAAACTCTGCCTGTCAACACCCCTGTCCTTAAATTAGATAAATGTAGCTTTCATACTGCCCTGCATTATCATGCCTAATGCATATATGGCATCATGCCGGGTGCATGTATCAGTGCATTGTACTGTCCTTAAATTACATAAATGTAGCTTTCAAACTGCCCTGCATTATCATGCCTAATGCATGTATGGTATCATGCCGGGTGCATGTATCGGTGCATTGTAGGGGCTGTATAGCTACAGCCCATTTTCTGTGGCCTTTTCGATAATTTAATGCTCAAATCCCAAAGCCATATGCTTCCACGCGTTCTTCTACATGTTATTTTTTTACCCATCTCTTTTTATCAGCCTTTCCATGGCCGCTCCACCAGTAGTTCGCCCCATGGAGGAAAAACACGAAAAGGTGAACAGTCCATTTCAGTTATCGCATTCTTTTTCTTTCTTTTTTTGTAAAGTTTTACCATGTTAGTATGTTTTTAATCCCCTATTTTGATTTATGAAATACCTGGTTTTGTTAGTATCAGTTGGGTTGGAGTTAAGTATTATATTCACTTGGCTCATATCCAGTTTTGTAGTGTTTTGAAATTTAACTGCGTTTGTATGATCAGCTACCCAGGGGTTTATTATGTACTCGGGTAAGAAGGGTTTTGTAACCATATTTTCCTTTTCAAATGGATTTATGTTATGTGCAAGAACATATTGGTTGTATCGTATTCTGTTAATGGTTACCTTATGATAGTATTCTACTATTCTTGAGTTTCTTTCATGTTTGTCATTTACGTTGAGCATATTTATTCAAATTTGAGAACATAACTCAGGTGTATCATTTTAGATAGAAAAGCTTAATCTTATCTAGCGTTTCAGCAGTGTATTTTGGGGTTCTGGCAACTATTAGCCTTAATATTGACAATCAGCCAGTTTGTGATGTTTCTGTGAAGGTTTAGTCTTGTAGCATATTTATTCAAATTTGAGAACATAACTCAGGTGTATCATTTTAGATAGAAAAGCTTAATCTTATCTAGCGTTTCAGCAGTGTATTTTGGGGTTCTGGCAACTATTAGCCTTAATATTGACAATCAGCCAGTTTGTGATGTTTCTTGTTTTGGGTGTATGAAAAACAGATTCTACTTTTTCCTTTAGCAAATATCTATATAAGCTTTTTCGATTGAAGTCTATAATACTGTTGTTATTTATGAGCTGGTAGGAGATTCTGATCATTTTTTTTAGAAATTAATATGCATGAACTGTTTAATATATGCATATTAAATGCAAGTCTCCTAAGTTTGTTTGATTGCTGCTTGAAGCATGATAGGTATTTAAACTCTTCATTTACTGTTATTTTAGGACTCTAAAACATCTATAAAAATAGCCACCTCATTTCTTTGGTTTTTTTTTTGGAGAGAAGACAATTAAATATTGAAGAAGACTGTCATTTCAGAAATAATTCAGAATTTTCTGGTTGTGCTGATAGCCGAGTTCTAGTATTTTCTCTTATGACTTGTTTCTTTTATGGCTATTAAGGGATTTAATTTCTGTGACTGATGTGTAAACTGTAAGTAGTTCTTTTTCTGCTGTATCGATTGACATTCAACTGATTTAGAGAAAAGGATTAGATTCAAAATCTTCATAAATATATATTTATTCTATAATATTTATTTTTAAAATAAAATATTCTCAACAATTGAAGAGCAACTTCCAATGGATAACTGTGTAGAAAAAAATTGCTTCATAGGCAGGGTAAAACGTTAAATTCAGGACATTTGTCTGGGATGTTTTTCTTCTGTGTGATATGCTCCTCCTACCTCAGATCTATCCTTTATCGATGTAAGGTACAGCTATATGGTCCTGTTTTCATTACCTCTTTGCAAACATGGAGTCATGCCAAAAGCCACAATAAAACATTCTGTAAAGCAAAATAGGATTGTGAGTTTCTTGATGAGAGTCAAGCCACTTTACAGATAATATGAAATCAAATTAGTGTTTTAAAGCGTGTCTTAAGTAAATCTAATTAGTGTTTTATTTCTTTAATATTTCTCTGCCTAGTTAGTGTGCAGAGGGTTGCTCCCCCAGCTGGCTCTTTAGCTATTATTGTGGTTGGTATGATAGTCATGGGAGTAGCAATATGCTTTCTTCTGTTTATATCTGGTGGTAGACATGCCAGATTCCTTGAAGGTGACAAAATGTAAGATTTGAAACACTTCTCAGTTGATTTATAGTTTTTTCAATGAGAGAAACTTTATCCTTTGATTTTTAGCAATACATTTATCTACGGGTCATAGTACACTTAAGTTTTTATGCTGCAATTTTGGTTGTCTACTTTTTGTTTGCATTCTCATGGGTATTGTTCCACTTAGGATTTTACATTTTAAATTCAGGCTATCTAATACATACTTTTGTTGCTTGGCACAAAGCATTTGATGTAAGATTTTGTTTGGTATTTCATCTGAATTAATTTACCATAACCAATAAGGATTAGCTTAGATTTGCAACTTAGATTACATGTTCTTCTCATTTATTTATGGCCTTCAAGCTTCCACGCAATAAGATCTGTAAACAATTAGCATTTGGGAGTAACAATCAACAATTACAGGTTGTCATTATGCTGTACTCAGGATGCATGCATAATAATAATTATAATTAGGCAGAATGTGTCTTTATGTCATTGATGTAATGATTCAGATTTATATACTTCCAGCAACTAGCAACAGGTTTGAATCTAGATCCACTTCTCTTATGTAAGATCTTCATCTTTCATCTATCAGTCTTGGTGAAAGAATAGTTAATCTGGAAATTGATTTCTATCCCTATTTTGTTGAATCTCTAGAGAAATTGTGTTTATTTTGATGGAATATCTTAAATGTAATTATATATTAGATAAGTGACTTGCTTTTAGCTTAGATTTGGTTCATGATTCCAGCCCTATTCATTCTTATTTGGTTTATGAACGTTGAATTGAAATTAATGAAAGAAAGTTCTTGGGAGATTAATGAAAGAATCAAAACTTTTGTTTTAGGACTGTATGTTATTGATATGTCAAAGGTAGAGCCCAAGAAAGTTCTGTTTTTGTAGATTATCTGTTAATGGCAGAATTTCTTAACCTTGGTTATTTAAACTCTTAGTGACCTCGTTGATCGTGTTTCTCAATATCTCAGAAATAGATTGCATGGCCGAAGTTTTTAAAACACCAAACTCCACCTTGGCAGAGTGCATAGTCCATAGAAGGATCTTGAAATTATAATTAATAATTAAATCTTATATTTGAAATCTATTGATATAATTTATGCATCAAATGGTGAGCCTTACAATTTCCTTTTTTCTTTTAGATAGTTTAATATTTGGATGCACAGGTTTCCAAAATGAGCATTAACTGCATATTACTTGAGGAGAAAGAATTGACAGTTGTGTGTATTTAGACTAGAAGTTGTACACTTGTTTGTATCTTTGGACAAAAGAGTTGGAAGATTACATAAGGTCAAACTATTAAATGTGAGGACAAGTACATAATATTTTAGTGTGTAATCTTTATTAGCAATAAATAAGATTGACTTAGCTCTTATGTGGAACTGGATTTTGACTATTATTATTTGTATTTTTTTAATGAGATGGTGAGTAGTTGTACACAATTTGGTATATTAATAATGTGTTGGGATACATTATGATTGGTACTTTTAAAAATATTTATTGATATTTTTATATTGAAACAATAATGAGAATATGTTCAATTGATGGATTAATGTATGACAAGTACCCTCACAAATATTAGTACATGCTCAACTACTAGGTCCTGTCCTCTAGTTGTTAATTGTATTTTCTTTGGCTGCTTTACATTTTAACAGATAATAAATGCGCCGGTATTTTTTTGTGCAGTAGGTTTACGACAACACTTGGTTATTCGCATCCCAAATGTATATTCGTACAACCAACTCTTCAGTGTTATTTGCAACAGAGAACAAGGTTGAGATCAAAACAAAAATATAAAAATGATTGTAAGTTCAGATTGAGTCTTCTCTATCTTTATTGATTTGAAATCAATTGATATCTCGTTGTTGGAACTTCTAGCAAAAGTTGTTCAAAGTGGGGCCTAGCAGAAAATGTAGTTATTCTTCAAGAGACTCTAATGCACCTAGTTCTTCTCCGAGACACCTTGATACACTTTGTTCTTCAAGAGACCTTGAAATAGGCGAGCTGGAAGGAAATTATTCTCAATTTTGCGACAAAGGTGAATTTTGAAATTTAGATAGCATTTTGTTGATTTTTAGCCTAATAAAATTGTCGTTTTTGGATTTTGATTGTGTATGAGTTTTTGGCATCAATGTTTTGGATCACACTCCTCTAGCTCTCTTCTATCTTGATGATGGATAATAGAGTGTGATCCAAAACGTCGATGCCAAAAACTCATAAACAATCAAATCCAAAAATGACAATTTTATTAAGCAATATGGATTGTGGAAACTTGATATCATTGATTTTCAACCTATGACATACTTTTGTAGATCATTTGTCCACGGGGCCTTCAACTACTTCTGCATGGACTTTTAATTTTTGCATACAACCTTATTAGGAGTAGATTGAAGATTCCACACGAATAGCAGATCAATTAGAGGGCATTAGAAAGTCTCATCGACTCTTTGATTATGTCAGAATAGGAACCATTATTCTCAAGGTGGTGGCA
>VDFB02158531.1:0-12437 GCA_007258455.2 Sequoia sempervirens | reverse complement strand
TTAAATAAACCGCCTCCAATAAGATGATAGAATTAAAATAATTTTTTAATGTATATTTTTTCAAATTTTTTTATTATATGTAAAAATTAATTTATCTATTATTCTATTATATAATAATGTATGGAATCTTTAATTTATTTTCATGTTACTTTTAATTCTATTTATTGTATTATTTGAAACATATTATTTTTTATATAAAAGATTGTGGGTCAATAAATATAATATTTTAAATTATATTTGAGATGATTTTAATTTATTAAAAAGATAAAATAGAGAAAATATGAAAAATTGTGATTAAAATAATTAATATTAATATAAATAAAAATTTATATCTATTAATTTAAAATATTTTGAAAACTAACAATAAATTTTTTTTAATAAAAGATAATGAATAATTATATTTTTTTATCTATTTTATATTTATTTTCTTAAACACTATATATGTAAATTCTAATATCATATTTAGATCTTTAATTTCAATTTGGCATTGCTTCTCTTTGATTAATGTTTGCAATATAATTTTAAGTTTTGTTGAATTAAGTTCTTCTATTTTAACTTTTAAACATCCTTTAGAAGATTTTTTCGCAAGTAGTTCAACAAATTTCATTTCTAATATGTCAAATGATTTAATAAAATTTCATTTTGTTAATAATATTGATGAATTAATTATTCTACCAATAATACTTTAAATCTACCATATTACACATCTTAAACACAGGAATCAGACCAAAAGATCACTTGTTAAAATTTGTTAAAATTAATACCAACCCCTAGAATCTTGACAAAATCTTTTGGAAAAGCCACGTCATCATTGGATTCATGCGGGTTCGGCTGCTGTTTGACAGAAACGTCTCAACCACAAAAATGACAAACACTGATCAAATCCACAAATAATTCAAGTCTATATCTGATTCTGGGATGTTTCAAATCAACATATGATTTGAGTCCAAATCCGATTCTGGGCAAATCTGATTCTGGGGTGTTTCATACCTGAAATTGGCAGATTTCTTGCCTAACCCATAGAGGGGAGTCTTCTCACCTCTAATCAAGAGGATTAGAGCAACACATCTTGCTTCTTGAATAGAGCAACTCATAGCTCACAGAAAGAAGTCCATATGAGTGAGAGAAGTGATATGGCATATGTCTGCTGCAATTAAATGTTGAGCTTGTGAAAGATTAAATGAATGCAAGTTAGAAGAATTTGTCACCCTGACTATGTGCCAGCCCACAACATATTGATGACATTGCAAGGCAACATTTTGACTTACGTCTTGAAGATAAGCTTTTCAACAGGGGAGGGCACTTACATTATCTTACATCATATTATAAAAGATAATACATAAAAACACTCAATTAGGGGAGAGGGGTCTATAATGGAGCAGGGTCCAATAATGGGGATAGAAGTAGTCCTCAGTGGGCCCCATAGTGGAGCACTTTAATATTCAATTGCAAAACACTTTTCATTCATAAAGTATGCAAAGTGAGAAATCATGTGATGCCACATCAGCGCACCAATAGAACATGACTTAGTGCACCACTATCGGTCTCACTTTTTTTTTTGGGCCTTTTTGGATACCTCAACAAAAAGAATGTTGATGTAGCATCATATTTGATGATGTGGCCCTAAAATGAAATACAGAAGCACATAAGTTGCCAAATAAACTGTTGTACCGAATTAAGAGTGATTTGAAATTTCCACGTAGGATTTTAAGAAACGCGAAGTTAGGGTGCTCCACTATAGACCCCTCTCCCCTAGTTTTAATAAAAGCTTTAAATATTTGTTAAAGTGCACGCGTGTAAAGAGAAAGAAAAATGACGAATGAGATATTTGACATGCCTACTTGGCATATGATCTCCCCTTACATGATTGAACAAAAGAATCTTTCATTTTCATTAATAATTTTTAAGCCTTTTTCCCTTTCATACTTCAACTTTGTGATATGGAATAGAAGAATTGTTCCAAGTTAGTGTAAGGTAGGAACATACAAAATTGAAATGAGATTTCATTGATAATAGAAATACAATGCAATATTATATCAATTTTTTTTGGAATTGTCATATATTGATGTTCCATTACATTATATTGACTTATAAAGTTTTGTTTTTTCCATATAAAACTATTTAAATTATAGGAAAGTAACTCTCAAAAACTATCATTTGTTTTATTTAATTATTTAATAATTAAATACCTATTTATTTATCTAATCTATACTATAGATGTAATATTAATTCCAACATTGTGACCTTGCTCTTATCACACCCCCTACATTTATTACATCAATTCAAACAAAGGATGGATCATTGCATGGATTGAATACAACAGCCCATCTGAAAATATAATGAATCATCTCCACCAAATCTCCTCGTTCACCCAAAACACACCAAACTATTCACATCAATGAATGTCTTAAATATCAATACTACAAATCCTTTGTATCACATGAAAGAACATATCCCACCCTCCATGTAAAATGAGAGAAGAACTCTCCTCAAAGAATTTACCCTCCTCTGAATATGTCAAAATTTATCCTCAAATGTCTGCATAATAAGAGAACAACTCTCTTTTAAGAGTCCAATTTCTTCCAAAATATCGATCCCTTCTTTAATATTATATGAACCAAATCCTTACTTTGATGCATAACAAAAATAAAACCAATATAAATAAGCTACACCACCTATTTCACAGATTACACTATCCACAAATACCGCAAAGAACTGCCAACACCAATAATTATCTCCAACAATTTTTTTTGGCCTTTAACCTAAGTCTTCAGACTTATCTCCAAGTGCATAGAAGATTAAAGAGGACTCTACTGGAATGAACATTCCTTCACATTAAAATCTTCACCAAGCCAACTGTTTTCTTGACCTTTCAAACATATTAATTAAAGTTTTTAATTTTCAACTCCCCACACAAACAAATTATATTTTTTATCAACAACGTTGCTTATCTAATACCACCAACTCTCAAACAAAGTGTCGTTTCAAGTAACTCAAAAACAAACCACAATTTTCTAATGAAGAGAAAATTACCAACCATCTGTAGTCTATGGGCCCAACCATGCGGTCAGCGATGAGCTTCAATATCTAATAATTTATTTATTTATTTATTTTAGATTGTAGGAATCGGTCCGGTATCTGTGTTCTTACATCTCGTAAACTTTTTTCATGTGACCGGTGATGTTGGCGTGACACACCCTCTAGTACCACAGGAATGGTGGGGAGACTAGACCTTGTGACCTTTTATCTGCAACAGAATGCTTCAGCCAATATCCAGTAATTAGTCTTCTGTTTCAGACTTCATTTTATGCCATGATTGAACTCATCAATGTGCATTGATCAAAGCTAAAGAAATTGAATTGGAATTCCAGTGTCAACCAATATCATTCCAACCCCTCACACTTTCGTTGAAAACTGGAGCATCATACTTTCGTTGAAAACTGGAGCATCATACTTTCGTTGAAAACTGCAGCATCATACAATAAAACCAATCTTAAACTTCAGTGCATTTGTAAGAAATACATCCATGCTCCAGCAAAAGAATTGATGAAACTTTAACATATTTTTTAGATAAATTAACAGTTTTTTCACCCAGCACATTACTTTAATGCCTTCCTTCCTACTTTGGAATGCAGATTTCAATCCTTTTCTTTGGCTGCATTTGAGTGCAGAGATTGCAGTTGAGGCTGTCTGCAAAAGAATATTTAATCCAATCAAAATAGTGACATTTTTGGTAGTCTTTCGGAACCTCTTATTGAAACCCCAGTTATTAAAAAGATACAACAACAATGCCATTATATTCTTCGTTGGCTTATACCTTTTCATCTATTACATCAAGGCAAGGATGGCTTCAAGAATAAATTTTCTGACGGAGCATACAACATTGAAATGAGATTACATCATTATTATTGATACTAGAAAGAAATGCAATATGATATTGATTTCTATGGGGATTCTCACATGCTGACTGACTTTAAATTACATTAGATTGGTTTATAAAACTGTGCTTTTCCGTTGCTATGGTTTCACTTGGGTTACTTACATGTATCTGTAGGGCATAATTTAGAATGAGCATATTCTAAAGGTTTGACAAGATAGAAAAAGTGTTACATGATAAATCAGTTTATGCCTTTGCTTTGTTTCTGTTTTTTGGCTGTCTCGTAATAGAGAATATACAAATATTGATTGTGTCTTTATGTTCACGTAGAGTTAGAAATGAAGAACCTTTTTCAGTCATTCAGGAGGGTTTGGGCACAACATTAGTTTATAGGGGAAAGGATCCAGTAGTTGAATTTGTTTCAATAGTTATAGTATTTGTTGATTTAATGCCCAATATTCTTAACAATATTGAACCAATAGTTGTGACTTTAAAGTTGTTAGTGTTGATAATAACTACCATTAATTGAATAATATGTTTTCCTTAGATCTAAAAAGCAACAAATCATGTGATGCCACATCAGCACACCAATAAAACCTGATTTAGTGCACAATTATTGGTCTCACTTTCTTTTCTTGGACCTTTTGGACACCTTGATAAAAAGCATGCTGATGTGGCATCATACTTGATGATGTGGCCCTGAAACCTTAGAGCAGGGGCGTTAACAAGCAAGCTGCTGTAAGAAAATGAGAATTTCTTAAAATTCCATGTAAGATTTTGAAAAGCGCCAAATTAGGATGCTCAACTACAAAATCCTCTTCCCTATTTTATTGATATTTTATATTTCTGAATGTATGAATTCCATCCTTTTTGCAGTAGCTTATAAGAAGACAATTATTAAAGCTTTTTAAAATAAATTGAACAAAAACAGGAACTACTTGTTGATGGAGATCATTAGATATCTCAGCATATAACTTCAAACACAAGACCCTGGTGTTTGAAATGGTGAATGCAGCAAATGTGTGTGCAGCATGGGATATTGTTTCATAACTTTGTTCTTTGTTGGTTCTGCTTATTAATTTACGTGCATTGACATACCCACTTGCCATTCTTATACAGTTTCTGAAAATTAATACCTAGCTGCTTCAGTTGGTGCCTTGTTTAAACTAAAAGTGGGTGTTTTTATGCCTGGTTGGAAAAGGTAACAGGCTATGATCCACAGTGAAGTCCACAGCTTTAAATATGGAGGGGGCTAGCGCTGTACACCTTGTTGTATATAAGGTCAATGGAAAAACATTCTCCTTGTGGAATGCTTGTTTATGGGGTGTATAATACATCAAATTGACATGCTTTGTGGTAGCTTAAGCTGTCTTTAATTTATAGAACTCAAATAGGTCTGAATGCATGGAGCTTTGGAGCTATTCCCCTTTGCCAGTTATGATTTAAATCTTCAGAGTGTCTAGTGAAAGTTGGTGATATAATTTATTATTCATTAGGCTGCCTTTCAGTGCTCCGAAATATTTAGTGATTGTTATATCACCTAATTCAATGGTTTTATCAGTTAAATCTCATTTTGAAGATGGATCATGAAATATAATTCAAAATTTTGATGATAGAAAATATTCCACAATCAAAATCAGAAATCGAAATTTATTTTTATCATGATTATTTTTTACAGTTGGATTGTATTTTTAACTCTCTGCATACAACATATCTTTATGTTCTTTAAAATTCCATTATGTACCATTTTTATCTTGGATTTTTACATTTTATAGTAATGACAAAATTATAATCAAAGATGTCTTGTTTTTCTTTGACCAAATTTTAAAAACTGAATTACAAAAACCATTAACAAATTTGATTTGGATTTGTCAAAATTATGACTAAAGATGATTTATTTTCTTTTGATCAAGATTTAAAAGCTGAATTACAAAAACCATTAATAAATTTGGTTCGGGTCCATTCAATCTTGCAACGTGACCGGCCAAATAATATCTCTGGTACTTGGCACCAAGGGTTAAATTTGTTGGTTGTATGACTGTGTGTACACTTTTTAACTAAAATACAATCAGAATTTTATTAAGACTACCACAATTTTTAAAATTATAAAAAAATATAATTATATATATTTCATGAAGAATGACACATTTTTAAGTGGATCATAAAGTTATAAAAGATTATAATAAAGTTATACATATTTATCCTTTTGAAGTGACTTATTTTAAGCATTCCAACATATTCAGGGTGATTTAATAGATGATTGAAAAAAAATGAATAGATCATGACTCAAAATAAATAGCTAAGAGGTGAGGTTGACCATCAAATTTATCCCTTGCTTTGCATTGTTAGAGAGCGAATAAGCATGAGGGGAATAAGAAAACAATGGAAATAGTCATAGGCTCCTTTCCTTTCTTATATAGTCTTCAATTGTTTACTGAAAAGAAAAAATGTTGTGATTAAAAGGTAGAATGCACTAAAATCCAAAGGCGTACAAATATTAGAAGCTAAATATACCATCTATATAAAAAAGAAATTATTAACCAATCTGACTCCAAGGAAACATTGTTGAATTCTACTTCATACGTGCAGACTATTAATAATTCTATTTTTTGTTGTCCGTTAATTCACATATAGTTCTCAATTGTTTAATGAAAAGAAAAAAATGTTGTGATTAAAAGGCAGAATGCACTAAAATCCAAAGACACACAAATATTAGAAGCTAAATATGCTATATGATAAAAAACAAAAATTACTAACCAATCCAAATCCAAGGAAACATTGTTGAATTCTACTTCATACGTGACAATTATTAATAATTTTATTTTTTGTTGTCGGTTAAATTAAGAGACATCTTTTAAAAAATTTAAATGAGAACTTTAACAAAAATGCAAATATATATTTTTACATTTTTACAAGTCAATTTTTTATATATAGATAAGATGACGATCTTTTGACTTGTAGAATAGTAAATATCATTCAAATGACTTGCAAAAGTTTAAGCTTTATTACAAGAAATATAAAAAGTTGGATCTTTTATTAGAATTGTTTTCAGAATCACTTTGTTCTATGAAATCCTTAATGAAAACTAAATGATTGGGTTGTACTAGATCTAGTTTTATATTGGTGAGAATTATGAGATAAATGTTAGGAAATAATGCATCATACCCACATTCTTAATCCATTTCCTACATAACCCTATGAGAGAAAAACATGCATACAAGCTTATAGAATAACCATAATGCATAGATAAAATAGAAAAGCCACAAAATAGCACAAGATATACCCTAGGAAAACCTTCAAGAGGGAAAAACCTAGCCTCCAAAAGCATCCATACTCCATTTATTATTCAAAAATAAAATAATACATGAACTTATAGAGTTAGAATAACTACTTTTGAAATATCAAGCCTCTTCAATGCATCCTCAATGTGTCCAAGCATGAATCTGTACATCCCATGCCATGCTTCACATATACACTACTCAAAAAGACTCAATAATGACAACCCACTAACCCTGGTGGCATTATTTTTAGCGTGTGCCACCCCCCTTATGATTCCCATAACTTGTAACCAATCTCAGAAATCCTAATGATGTGTCATGTTTGTGTGTCCTTGGTAATTTCCTTACTCCCTTGCTAACCTGCATTAAAAGCCCCATTTGCAAAACCCAAAGAAAATACTATGTATGAATTTTTTGATGTTTCTTACTTTCAATTGCTTGCTTCCCTGCATCCCTCCTCTATCACCCCCAATCTCCTTCTTCTTCTCCCTTTCTTTCCCTCACTTTTCTTAGCTTTTCATGTTTCACCCATCAGGCTTAGCCCTTACCCATTATCGCCTTCTTTTCCTTCCCTATTCCTAACCCCCAGATCCCTTCAAAAATTGATTAAGTGTTGGTCTTTTCGAGGATGGGCTTTGACATTTCCTCTTACCTCTTACTTTTGTTAAGGTAAGAGGTAATCATTCTTAGTGACACCCGATTCTCGATAAAACCTTCGAAAGGTGATTAAGTGTCGGCCTTTTAGGTATCATGGATCGGTCTTCCCCTTTACCCTTTCTTATTGTATTTGCAATTGCTAAACCATATGACCAATCCATTGTTGCAAGTTTAGAGAAGTTTGGAGAAGTTGGTGTTGTCATTGATGTCAACCACATGTGTTGTCATTGGTGTCAATTGGTTGATGGAAGAGGTGTTAATTGAACTATTTGGGTGTGCATGTATAGTTGAGATATTGGGGAAGTGTTGTGAGTACATGGAGCTATCTTTATGATGCAGAGTTTGGATATGAAGTGAGATGCTAAGATAAGTTGAGATGATGTCTCTGGTGATTGGTTTCTAGGTGCTTTTGAGAAAATTTGAAGAAAAGAGAAAACAATGTGATGAAGGTGTGTTCAATGTTTAGAATGTGCTTCGGGATGTGCTCCATGTTTCTTCTATGTTGATGATGCCTATGTGGTTCAAATATGTTGTCAATTAGTGTTCAGAGATTCTATATCCAAAATTTGGCTTTTGGATTGGTGTGCAGAGAGAGACATGTTTACCAATATGTTAACTAGATTTGTAGTATTTCTTATAGAGGTTTCTGGGAGAAATGTTCTTGCTTCATGTTTTTCTGCAGTTATGCTTCAGGTCTTGCAATTATGAAGGTGTGTTGATGATGTTGGTATTTTACCTTAGTCAAGAGGATTTGAGGTTTGGTGTTTTAGAAGATAAGTTTTCAAGTAACACCGTATGGCAAGTTTTTTGAGTGTACAAACCTTATACATTATTCAAGTGGAAGTTGTTGCGAATGATTTTGAAGGATTTTAGGGTGTTGGAGGAATATTATTTATTGTGTTTAGGCATGGAGTGTGTTTCGCAAGTCATCTTTGAGTTTGATGAAGCATGTACTTAATTTATTAATGGTGTTTGCATAGGTAGTGGCTGACCTGGTGTTTACAATACATGCGAAGGATAAACATTGTTTGTGGTAGCATGTGGTTAAGTGGTGTTGTTGATTTGGGTCCCAATTAAGTTTTGATGTGGTTTGTATTCACTTCTATTTGCCACAAAAGTGTTTTGGTACTGATCTAATTTGAATTTGCACGTTTGAGGTGCATAGTGAACCTTGGAAAGGGCTTCAAGGTTGAGGATGGTATGAGTTGAATTGTTGAAGGGGGTCAATATATATGAATGTGCAAAGTGTATGATGCGAGAAATACAAAATTGAGTAAAGTAGTGCAAACTTTCAAGTGTTGGATAACTGGACATGTAGTGAGCAGAAGGTGTCTACAATCATTCAAATAGACTGTGAAGGTGTTGGAACTGTTGTGGTGGAATCTTTGTTGCATTGAGATTTTTTTCTCTGTGTAACATTTGTTCTCTATCTTCTTTTTATTTTGGTAGTGAGCCCTTGTAATTGGTTTTGATATTACTTATATTATGATCTAATCCTCACTGTGGTTTTTTCCATTTTGGGGTTTTCCACATAAATCTAGCGTTCTCTTATGTTTGGTGTCAAGTTTTTTAAGTTTTTGTTATCTGCTTTTCATGTAAAAAATTCATAACAAATTAAGGGTTTAATGAATGCTTGTGAATCTAAATGTCAATGAGGGTTTTGATGTTTTGATAAGATACAACTAATTCAACCCTCTCTCAGTTGTATTGTTCACTCAAAAATTGGTATCAGAGCAAGGTTCCTTGGAGAAAATCTTAACAGCTTGGAGTAGATCTAGGATGGTAGACAAGGTTAGAGATCCCTATGTTTGATGGCACAAACTATGCATTCTAGAAAGTGAAGATGGAAGGCTATTTGGTTTACCTTGGATATGATGTCTTGCAATTAGTGAAGACTAATTAAACTATACCTGCAAATGGACCGAGCACAAGTGATGAGATCAAGGCCTATGAAATAAATAGTAAAGCAAGGTTTGTTCTTTTGGGCAATCTTGTAAATTCTGAATTGTGAAAGTTATGGATTTGAAAACTACTAAAGAAATTTGGGATAAGTTGGAAAGTATTTATGAAGGAGATATTATGGTCAAACGAGCTAAGATGTCGAACCTGAAGACAAAATTTGAGAACCTACATGTAGTTTATGATATTTTCTTCTTCAAACATTCACAGGTTCTCAAATTGTGTCTTCAGGTTCTCACTCTTATTAGAACCTACAAATTCTTTCAAAGAAGCTAAAGTGGTCAAGAAAATTCTTAGAACCCTTACTAAAGCTTACAGTTATAAAGTTTTTGATATTGAGGAATCTCAAAACCTAGATTATTATTCTAGAGATCAATTGTATGGCTCTTTAACTAATTTTGAAATGAGAGAGTTTGGTACTAATAGTGGTGCAATGATTGAGACTAATTTTAAGTCTACTAAAAGAGAGAAGATTGAAGAACCAGTTCAACAAGATATTGATGTTGTGGAGGCTAATTTTGTGAGAAGGATGAGAAGAGGTACTAGTAAGTATAAAGGTATATTACCTTTCAAATGTATTAGTTGTGGACAAATAGGCCACTATGCTTCAAGATGCCCAAACAGAGTTGTGAATGACAAAAACAAGGAGAATAAAGGTAAGAAAATTAAGAAAAGCTATTATGTTAGAGAAGATGCTGATATTTCTAATGACGAATCTCATTATGGAGATCTTGATGGTGATGAATGTTTGTTCATGGATTTAAAAAATGAATCTATTTCTTCTAACTTTGAAAGATGTGTGAAGGAAACTACTCTAGAGACAAACGAGGAAAAGGTTAAGGCTGAAGGTACCTTGGTATCCACTTTTCATATTAGAAATGACAAGAATTATTGGATCATTGATAGTGGTTTCTCAAATCATATGAGAGAAAAGAGTAAGTTTGTTAAACTTGAAAAATATGATAGAGGACTTTTTATATTTGGAGATGATTTAGGTGATAAGATTTGTGGAATAGGTTCAATATTTTTTTATGGAAAGTATAATACTAATTATGTTTACTATGTCAAGGGTTTAAGGCATAACCTTTTGAGTGTTGTACAAATGTGTAGCAAAGGATATAATATTATGTTTCAGGATGATGGACGTGAGATAAAAAGGGTTTGAAACTATGATTGTTATTGGAAAGTGGATAGATAGAAATGTTTATTATCTCAAGGGTGTTGATGGTCCATTGCTTTATGACTCAAATTAATAAAATATAGTTATGGAATAGGAGGATGTGTCACATCAATTTTGATAACTTAGTTAGGATCAATTCAGTTCAAGCAGTGAGAGATTTTCCAAGGATTACAAAGCCTATCAATGCTATCTACAAGGAATGTCAAATTGGAAAACAAACAAGGAGAAGTTTCAAGAGTAAAAAACAATCTTCCACCAAATTATTGGAATTGGTGCATATAGACCTTTTTGGTCCTATAAGAGTGAGAAGTCTACAAGGTGATAGGTATTTCATTCTTTTGATTGATGATTATTCTAGAATGATTGATTGATGATTATTCTAGAATGATGTATGGGTTACTTTTCTTTGAAAAAAATCTAAAGCCTTGGATAGATTCAAAGCATTTAAAGTTATGATTGAGAATGAAATGGATTTGAAGATCAAATGTTTGAGGTCTGATAGAGGTGGAGAGTTCACATCCAATGAATTTAACATGTTTTGTGAGAATCATGGCATATAGAGGCATTTGTCTGACCCTATAACTCCTCAGCAAAATGGAGTGGTTGAAAGGAAAAACATGACTATTCAAGAAGCTATAAGGAATATGATGAAATAAGCTAACCTACTAGAAGTCTACTAGAGAGAAGAAATTCATAATTTTGTCTACATACTTAACAAAGTTCAAGCAAAAGAAAACAATAGAAAAAATCCCTATGAGTTGTGGTATGGAAGGATCCCTACTGTCAAGTACTTTAGAGAATTTAGAAGAAAATACTATATTAGAAGAGATGAAAAATTAGGAAAGTTTGATGTAAGGTCTGATGGAGGTATCTTCCTTGGATACACTTTCCCTCCAGTGGCACACTTTGAGCAAATAAAAGACCGTCGCATTGCACTTGGCAAATCACCCCCAGCCATGAGCTCAGCGTCAAAGTTTTCAAACTCCAAACTCCGCCACCGCAGCGTAATATCATACCAAGCGACGCAGTTTGATTTCTAAGTGGCGCTATATAGCACTGATGTAGAATGACCGACTTTGAAAGCATTAATTAAGCACAAAAAATGAGAAACAAAGCTTAGGAAAGGGTCACTTACCGATGCCCTGATGTCGGGTGGCTGCTGGTATGTCTGAACTCAATCAAAAATGTGCAAGGGAAGCTGTCATTACACCATATCGTCAGGAGGTCAGAGCTCAAATCTCAAGGTTACTGATGGCTGTGTGTGAAAATGACTTGAAAGTGACCCCTTGGGCCCCTTTTAAGCTTGAAAATTAGGGTTTTTTCACCCTGATTGGCTATCCTACTAGGGTTTTGGACCCTCAAACTTGTTTCTATCTAGTTGAGGCCTGTTTTACATTGTTTTATTGCATTTAGACACATTTTTAGCCTCTTGGAGCCTTTTTGGACCTGTCGGACACCTTGTCCTCTTTTTTTCGCGAGATCACCC